>BTPG01000001.1:176451056-176535299 GCA_036245525.1 Semisulcospira habei
CGAGTAAGTTGTGACTTGAGTCAAGAACTTACAATTTGTTATGTTTAAGTTCTTATAAGTTCTTGACTTAAGTCACTTAATAACTAATTATAGGTTCTTAAAAGGTTACCTGTAAAGTTATTTGTCAGTTATAATTGACTTTGGAAAATTTGTTATCAAGTATTTGTAGGTAACTTAAATAATTTGTTATCAAGTGCATATAGCAATAGTGTTTTTTTTTTTTTTGTGTGTGTGTGTGGCTATTATTTAAATAACTATGTTTTGGGGGGTATTGGCACAGAGGCAATGAAAAAAAAATGTTCTTGGAATCTTATATTTTATATCTCTAACACACATATAATATACACGCACACAAACAAACACACACGCACGCAAACACGGACGCACATACACATATAAACACATGCATACACGCACGCAAACACACATACATACATACACGCACACATGCACTCACACACACTCACACGCACGCATTCACACAAACACTCACACACACATACAGACACGCACACACGCATACACACACACACACATGCACTCATACACACACGCACGCATTCACACAGACGAACACACGCACATATGCACTCATACACACACGCACGCACGCATACATACATACATACATACGCACGCATTCACACAGACGAACACACACACGGACGCACGCACACGCTGTCACAAACATGCGCTCATGCATACAAACACTCACACGCACACGCACTCACACACACATGCACGCACGCATGCACTCACACATACCTACAAACACACACACGCATAGACAAACAGACAAACAAACACAAAATCTTTATTCTGCATGAATATTGTAGACTCGTCCACAAAACACCGCGGGCCATATGACACGCGATACACAACCTGTGTACTCAAATCGACACTGTGCACTTCGTCCCGTCACTAAGGCTCTACGTCATGTGTTTACGTTAGATACCTGTCCCCCAGTGGGGGACGATTGATTGATTGATTGTACATTGCTTAACGTCCCGACAGCAACAAGGCTTTCTCAGGACGTGCCTGCACTGCTTGTGAAAAAAAACAACCAACTAAACAGAACATTGAATGTATGTCGCCAGCCGGTCAAACACATTAAATAAACCTAACACATGGGGCCTAAATAAAGCTAAGACCATTTAGCAACACACATCCAATATCAAGAGCTACAGGCAGTGCAGACAGTAGGGAGAGTTTAAAAAAGGCAAATACAGGTGAATGGACCTCGGGTAGACAGATTGATTGTACATTGATTGTACATTGCTTAACGTCCCGACAGCAACAAGGCTTTCTCAGGACGTGCCTGCACTGCTTGTGAAAAAAAACTAAACAGAAAATTGAATGTATGTCGCCAGCCGGTCAAATACATTAAATAAACCTAACACATGGGGCCTAAATAAAGCTAAGACCATTTAGCAACACACATCCAATATCAAGAGCTACAGGCAGTGCAGACAGTAGGGAGAGTTTAAAAAAGGCAAATACAGGTGAATGGACCTCGGGTAGACAGAAACACATGCCCCAGAATAGAGAGAAAACCCCACCCTGTGGGGCTGCCAGTGGGGGACGAATCGCTAAGGACATACGTCATGTGTTTACGTTAGATACCTGTCCCCCAGTGGGGGACGAATCGCTAAGGACATACGTCATGTGTTTACGTTAGATACCTGTCCCCCAGTGGGGGACGAATCGCTAAGGACATACGTCATGTGTTTACGTTAGATACCACGATATGAAGGCTTGACTAGGGCGCTGAGTGATTTATAAATCAATTATTAAGATACAATGCAAAAAAACACATTTCTTTGACAGCGTGCTACAAGTGGGCTGACCAGGGTGCCGTTTTGTAAATCAATTATTCAGATACAAAGCCAAAATCATTTTTCTTTGCCAGGGTGCTACAGGTATACCCCACCGTCAGTCCTGTTACTAAAACCTATGTAAAATCTGTTTTCAATTCACTTGCAAAAAGCAAGCTACTTGCATGAGCGCGGCGAAAACACCTCACACTTGGTCCATAACATTTGGAATAATACAAACATAAAAAGCATGGTTACGGGCCGTTAAGGCCACGCCAGAGCATTTGTGCAACGTGACAACACAAACAACAAATAAGATTATGGTCCTCCAGAGCCTTTTTGTTCAATTTCAGTTCTGAACAAGGTTACGGACCGTTTAAAACAAAAGGTTACGAGCATTTAAAGCCGCGCCAGAGCCTTTGTTTTAAACAGCAATATTATGGTTCTTTTGGTCGTGCCAAACACTTTTGTTCAATTGCAGTACTGAACAAGTTTATGAACCGTTCAAAACAGTAGGTTACGGGCCTTTAAGCCACGCCAGAGCCTTTGCACAAACAAAACAAACAAACAATAAACAATGTTAGGACCAGCGTTAGGTGTTTTTCCAAAAATCGGCTATTTCCTGTATTTTCAGCATTTGTTCAATTTGCTCCCGCAAACTAAACACCTTTCGGAAAGACAGTGGGGTACCCTCATAGCAACCTGGCTAGAACACACAGTTTCTTTTCATATTTTCTATTTTATGGATTTCGGCACCCTAGATTAGCCACTCTCCATAGCAGATTAAACTTAGCGCAATCCAGACTAACCGCGAGGCCTGTCTTGTTTCTAAATGTGACAAATCAGTTAAACAGGCAATGAACTATCGATCTTACCGTCGTATATATTGGCAAGATTTATCAATCACTGAATATCACCTCTGAGAATCAAGTCAGTCCTCAAATCACGTCTGTCTCTTACAAAGTCGCTTAGCGAAAAGAACAGACCGGCTTGGTGTTTACAAACTAACACGTGACTGTTGCCAGGAGCCGTCGGCGGTGAGTGCGTGTCATGTCTAAGGGAAGTAACTGTGTATGTCGTTTTGCTTTATAACCAAAAGTTACATCCCTTTTGTCTGTGCTATCGGAAATACCTGTAATTGGCTAAGTAATCAATAAACTACGCGTTGCAAAATGAACACACTTACATAATCGATGGATTAATTAACTCAAGTGTTAACCCCCTGATGGTAACTACTCTGCTGAGAGGTACATAAAATGGTGACTGTTCAAACAATAATGCAGTGGCGTGTTCAGTAGCGGACGGAAATTTAGACAAACATGCCGAGGCTCTGAAAAAATTGGGCGGCGGAAAGGCGTGGAAGTTTGTGGTCTCAAAATCCCGGAATTTTGGGATAGATATAAATTGTCGAAAAACACCAACAACTCCCCTCTCTCTGCTTTAATGTTCCTGCGCCATACGATTAACTTTCAAAAAAGTGCAAGAATGCAAAAAGACAGTTCACAGTTTCAACCATTAGGGTGAAAAAATTGAAATTCTGTAAGGTAGTTTAGCTAACTTATCCATTTATTTTAGCTCATCCATTTTGGGATCTTCTGGTGTAGGAACAGTAAGCAGCACATTTGAATGAGGGGGACCAAGCAAGAGATAGGTGGGTCCGAGCATTTGTGGTTGTTGCATAGCCATTTTATAAGATCTGACTTCATAAAATGCCATCTTTGAATAGAAGAAGAGCCGTTCAGCTGTACTTGGTTTGGCACAGTTTCATTTCCCCTCGTGAGGGATTCACCAAATAGAAAAACAGCAATCAGAAATGGGTCGCACTGTATCAGTTAGTACAAACGTAAACGCTGAAACTGGATAAAGCACATGGTGAAGTAGCCATAGACGTCATGTTGTAGGCAGAACTGGTGCAGTTAGATGTTACGATTTGCAGTGCCATACAGTCATCTGCCATCAGTAGTGAAAGCATTAGCACCTGAAAAAATACAATACCATGTGAACAGCAACTTTGCGTATAACATTGTCAGGTTGAACAAATGTCAGATGTAATGACACTTTTTGGAGGTCCCGATTACACTATTTCTATATGGGTTATTTCACTGACAAAAGCGTTAGACATAATAACAAAATTGAAAATGTTTGTTCTTTGTATTTGTTACAACCGAAGCTACCTTTGACAAACTATTTATATTCAAAATTTGTTTTTCTCCATCAATAACATTGGTGTAAACAATCATGCTCTGAGATGAAGAGAAAGTTAAATTAAGCACATTTGCATCTGAATAAAACAACATATGAACCTCTGTACAAAAGAACATATTGCAATAAGTCTGTTTCTCAATATGACAGAGGAAGGGGGGGCGGGGGGAGACAAAGAGAGAGAGACAGACAGACAGACGATACGGGCATACACCGGTGGATCAGGCACAGGTGCAGTTCAGAATGGAGGGGCTGGGGTGTACATTCAGTACCCAAACGGAAAATGGCAGGCAGAGACAGTACCAACAGGCCTTCACTACACAAATTACAGAGCTGAGGTGGAAGCCCTGGTCCGCGCTGCAACACCCTTAGTGGCACTGCAGACCCTCATGCCCAGATTGTCTTCCTGACTGATGCCATGTCTGTCCTTGAGGCAGCACTTACTTTTACTTTACTTACGCCTGTCACCCCTACCCGGGTATAGGCCGTCGACGAGAGACCTCCAGCGACTCCTGTCCTGTGCTTCTCCTTCGATTTTACTCCAGGTGGTTCCCATTCTCTTGATGTCTGCTTGGAGGTCTCGACGCCAGGAGTTTCTCGGCCTACCTCTTTTCCTCTTTCCCTGGGGATTCCATGACAATGCCTGCCTAGTGATACTGGAAGCTGGCTTTCTCAGACTGTGACCAATCCATCCCCATCTTCTTCGCCCAATTTCATTCTCTGCTGTTATCTGCTCTGTTCTCTCCCAGAGTCTGATGTTGCTGATCTTCTCTGGCCAGTGGATTTTCAAAATTCTTCTAAGGCAACTGTTTATGAAGATCTGTACTCTGTTGACAGTGGTTTTTGTCAATCTCCAAGTCTTTGCTCCATATAGGAGAGCTGCTTTTACGTTGGAGTTGAAAATCCAGACTTTGGTGTTTTGTGACAGCTCTCTGGAACTCCACACTTTTTTCAACTGGAGAAAGGCTGCTCTGGCTTTACCGATTCGTGCTCTGACATCTGCATCAGTGCCGCCTTTTTTGTCTAGGATTCTCCCGAGATCGGTGAAGGACTCCACCCCCTCCAACGGGGTGCCAGCAAGCAAGACTGGTTCTTCCCTGGTTGCGTTCAGCCTCATTGTCTTTGTTTTCTGTTTGTGGATGGTGAGGCCCACTTGGGACGAGATGTCAGCAAGCCTCGTGGTCTTGTCCTGCATTTGTTGATGAGTGTGGGACAGTAATGCCAAGTCATCTGCAAAATCGAGGTCGTCAAGCTGTGTCCACAGTGTCCACTGTATTCCGCTTCTTCTCTGCTCTGTGGTCCTCTTCATGACCCAGTCACCCCACCCGGGTCTGCCCTGGGGACTTGGGTGGGGTTAGGTATTTTTTAGTTCCCAGGGTCACCCTGGTCAGCCCCACAGGGTGGGTTTTTCTCTCTATTCTGGGGCATGTGTTTCTGTCTACCCTTTGTCCATTCACCTGTATTTGCCTTTTTAAAACTCTCCCTACTGTCTGCACTGCCTGTAGCTCTTGATATTGGATGTGTGTCGCTGAATGGTCTTAGCTTTATTTAGGCCCCATGTGTTAGGTTTATTTAACGTATTTGACCGGCTGGCGACATACATTCAATGTTCTGTTTTGGTTTTTTTCACAAGCAGTGCAGGCACGTCCTGAGAAAGCCTTGTTGCTGTCGGGATGTTAAGCAATGTACAATCAATCAATCATGACCCAGTCTATGGCCAGTAGGAAGAGGAACAGAGACAGCAGACACCCATGCCTGACACCGGTTCTGACCTGGAGCTCCCTGGTGAACTGCCCTTCGTGGATCACGCGACATGTCATGCCATCGTAGCTGCTCTTGATCAGGCGGACGAGCTTTGTGGGTACACCGTAGTGTCGTAGGAGTTTCCACAGAGTCTCTCGGTCCACGCTGTCAAATGCTTTCTCGTAATCCACAAAGTTGACGTACAGCGGGGAGCTCCACTCCAGAGACTGTTCCACGATGATGCGGAGAGTGGCGATCTGGTCTGTACATGATCGGTTTTTCCTGAATCCTGCTTGCTGGTCTCTCAGCTGGGGGTCAATGGAGCTCTTCATTCTCTCCAGGATGATCCTGTTAAAGACCTTTCCTGGTACTGACAGCAAGGTGATTCCTCTGTAGTTGGAGCACTTGCTGAGGTCACCTTTCTTGGGAAGCTTGATTAGGTACCCCTCCTTCCAGTCAGCCGGCATCACCTCCTCTTCCCAGATCTTTCCAAACAGTGGGTACAGCATCTCTACTGTTGTCTCTAGGTCTGCTTTCAGAGACTCCGCTGGGATGCCATCTGGCCCTGCTGCTTTGCCGTTCTTCAAAAATGCCACTGCTCTTCTGATCTCTTCCCGGCTGGGTCTGTCACAGCTGATGGGTAGGTTGGTCTCTGCTGGCTGGATGTCTGGGGGGTCGGGTGGGCTGGGTCTGTTCAGTAACTCTTCAAAATACTTGGCCCATCTGTCGAGTTGGTGTGCTCTGTCTGCAATAGGCTTGCCTTCCTTGTCTTTTACTGGTCTTTCTGTATGGCCATACTTGCCCGACAATCTTCTGGTAATGTCGTAGAGCTGTTTCATGTTGCCGCTGCCTGCTGCCTTTTCTGCCTCTGCTGCCAGGCTGTCTGTGTAGGCCCTCTTGTCTGCCCTGATACTCCTCTTCACCTCGTGGTTGGCTTCCGAGTATTCCTCCTGTTAGTTAGTTATTTGGGTTTAACGCCGAGCAGGCGACTAAGGCCATCTCACGGCGGGTATTCCTCCTGTGCCCTTGCTTTGGCTGCTCTCGTGCAACTGTTGTTGACAACTGCTTTCTTCTGCTTCCTCACTTCTATCTTCTTCAAGGTCTGTGCCGACAGCCAGTCCTTGTGATGGTGTTTCCTGAACCCTACAGTGTCTTTGCAGGTTGTGTTCAGCGCCTCTCTGCCTTCCACTGCTGCTCTGTGGTGACCGCCTCCTCTTCATTTACTAGCTCCTGTAGCGCTTGAAACCGGTTGGACAGCACCAGTTTGAACTCTTCTCTCACTCCAGTCTCTCTCAGGAGGCCTACATTATAGCGCTGTCTTCTTGTTGTCTCTGTGCGGCTTTTCTTTAACTTGAGCTTTATTCTTAAGGTGAGCATATGGTGGTCTGAGGCGATATCTGCTCCCCTCCTCACTCGAACATCTTGAAGGGATCTTCTAAATTTCTTGCCAATGCAGATATGGTCTATTTGGTTCTCTGTAGTATGGTCAGGTGAGACCCACGTTGCTTTGTGTATTCTTCTGTGTGGGAAGATGCTGCCTCCAATGACAAGTCTGTTTAGAGCACAAAAGTCTACAAACCTCTCCCCGTTCTCACTCATCTCCCCTAGTCCCTGTCTCCCCATCACCTCTTCGTATCCAGTGTTGTCCTCCCCTATTTTGGCATTAAAATCGCCCATGACAATGGTGATGTCTCGCTCCGCACATTTGTCCACGGCACTCTGGAGTCGGTCGTAGAACTCTTGTTTCTCTTCCTCGTCACTGTCATTAGTGGGCGCATAACACTGGATGACGTTCAGCTTGAGCTTTTTCTTGGTTCTAAAGACTGCTGTGATAATTCTTGGCCCAAGAGGTTCCCAGCCCATCAGCGCTCTGTGCCACTGGTGACAGCATGAATGCTACTCCTTCTGTATGGGGGGCATTCTCCTCTTCATGACCTGAATACAGAATCATCTCCCCACTTTAACAGCCTTTTCTGGACAGACTGCGTCCATCTGGCTTCACTGATACCTAGCAGGGAAAGGTTGTACTTTTGCATTTCCGCTGCTATCTGGGCGGCCTTGCCGCTCTGGTACATGGTCTTGACGTTCCATGTGCCCATGGTTGTGTCCCTGGATAGAGAGAGGCGGCTCGGTCCTGTGGCTTCCGAAGACTTCCGGCTTTCACCTTGAGGCAGCAACAGCAAGCAAACTGCCATATCTACAAAGAGGCACTGCAAAACATCAAGTGCACCAGACTGATGCTGCAGTGGATCCCTTCACAATGTGGCATCTACGGCAATGAAGAAGCTGGCAGAATGGCAAAAGTGGGCGCAGAGGAAGAACAAGACGAAAATGGAGTCAGCTTCACATAGATAAAGACCATCATTAAGTCTGTGTACAGACCACCACAACGGCCCCTAGACAGTTACCATCAGCTGTCCAGACAAGAGCAGGTGACCATCTTCCACCTGAGGACTGGGCACAACCGACTCAATTTCCACCTGCACAGACACTTCCACCTCGTGCCATCTCTCCTTTCCCCTTGTGGAGAATCAGAGCAGACCACAGAGCACATCCTCCAGTACTGTGGGAACCACCAGCTGCTGAGGGAGGAGATATGGCCAAAGCCCGCCACTCTACAAGAGAAACTGTACGGGCCTGTGGAGGCGCTACAAAAGACCACAGATTTCATTTTGATTTTGATTCAGTGTGATTGTGTTCGAGAAGAAGAAGACAGACAGACAGACTGAGAGAGACTATTTATATTTCAAATTTTGTTTTTCTCCATCAACAGCATTGGTGGAAAAATAATCATGCTCCGAGATGAAGAGGAAGTTAAATTCCACACATATGCACCTGAATAAAACAAGTGACCCGCCACCACGAAATGAGTCGTAATGTGCCTGACCCGATTTTCCACTAGCGGGGAAAATTTCTGATGGGGTGGTCAGGTCAATGTGTGGGGTCCCCAGTTTCTATTAACCATAACTCAGAGACCAATCGCCTGATTTACATGTTATTGGCACCATTGAAAAGGGTTTTCTTTCTAGTTTCTGCTGATGTCAATATCTCAAAATGTCCAAAAAGTGACTTTTGTGGTGGCGGGTCTCAATCTGTACAAAAGATCATTTTGCAATAAGTCTGTTTCTCAATATGACAGAGGGAGAGGGGGGGGGGGGGGGATAGTTAGTTAGTTATTTGGGTTTAACGCCGAGCAGGCGACTAAGGCCATCTCACGGCGGGGGGGGGGGGGGGGGGGGGGGGGGAGAGAGAGAGATTGATTGATTGTACATTGCTTAACGTCCCGACAGCAACAAGGCTTTCTCAGGACGTGCCTGCACTGCTTGTGAAAAAAAAAATAAAGAGAACATTGAATGTATGTCGCCAGCCGGTCCAATACGTTAAATAAACCTAACACATGGGGCTAAATAAAGCTAAGACCATTTAGCAACACACATCCAATATCAAGAGAGCTACAGGCAGTGCAGACAGTAGGGAGAGTTTTAAAAAGGCAAATACAGGTGAATGGATTGATTGATTGATTGTACATTGCTTAACGTCCCGACAGCAACAAGGCTTTCTCAGGACGTGCCTGCACTGCTTGTGGAAAAAAAACAACTATACAGAACATTGAATGTATGTCGCCAGCCGGTCAAATACATTAAATAAACCTAACACATGGGGCCTAAATAAAGCTAAGACCATTTAGCAACACACATCCAATATCAAGAGCTACAGGCAGTGCAGACAGTAGGGAGAGTTTTAAAAAGGCAAATACAGGTGAATGGACAAAGGGTAGACAGAAACGCATGCCCCAGAATAGAGAGAAAAACCCACCCTGTGGGGCTGACCAGGGTGACCCTGGGAACTAAAAAATACCTAACCCCACCCAAGTCCCCCAGGGCAGACCCGGGTAGGGTACAGGTGAATGGACCAAGGGTAGACAGAAACACATGCCCCAGAATAGAGAGAAAAACCCACCCTGTGGGGCTGACCAGGGTGACCCTGGGAACTAAAAAATACCTAACCCCACCCAAGTCCCCCAGGGCAGACCCGGATGGGGGGAGAGAGAGAGAGAGAGAGAGAGAGAGAGAGAGAGAAAAAGAGGTTCACACGTTTCTGTTGTAATGCTGGAGCTTCTTCCCTTTTAGAGTGTGAACATCATAAAGGTTTCAAGAAACAACTATGCCAGTCTTTATAGAAACAAGTCCTAGCCCCCACTCACCTGTGTATTCTTGGACTGCATGAAATGAAGCCATCATAGACCTCACTTTCCCACCAGTGACGCCTGTCACAAACAAGAGAAACGACTTTAAAAACGTGAAAATGTAATTTCATTTCTTAGCTTTTCGATTCCATTCATGCTTACTTTTCTTTTAATGTCAAATAGTCTGCCTGTCAGTCTGTCTGTCTCTGTCACTTTCCCTTTTCCGGCCATTTTCCTCCTCGGCCATGTTTAACTGTGTGGCAAAAATCGAGTAGAACTATCCTCTATGACAAATCATATTGCAAATTAATCATAGAATCACCGAAGCATTGCCACAAACGACAACTCATACATGGGTCATGGGTTATTTAATTATTTCTATGAGTGAATGATGCCATGTGTTGTATGGGCAGACAGTGAATTTCCCCACAAGAAATTAATTAAGTATTATTGTATTGTTTGAGACTACTGATGTGTAGGACTACCAATATCTACACACAAATATTTCACCACTGTTCTTTGCACTGCACTTCTTTGTTGCCTTGAAACAACCTTACTGCCATTTGGCAGTTGTTTGTTTTTTAGTTTGATGCTTTGACCCTACATTTACCATCACTACGCTAACAGTAGGCACACTATAAACCACGGAAAAAAACAGTAAAAGGAAGTGTCCAAATTCACCTTCAGACAGAGTCAACGAGAACGGAATTTTTTTTTTTTACAAAGTTCATCGCACACAGCTATCAAATAAAAGTACAAAATCATAAACGATGCCAACTTACCCACCCTTGACATTCTGCATGAAACTTGGGGCATTTCGTGAAAGCAACTTTTCTGATGAAAATAGAGATAATATAATCAGCAACACTTGATCCCTCTCTGGACGCCATAAATGTTAGCAGAGTTTTGAACTTGATGTTGCTTTATTTTCGACGCCATCTGGCAAATGACGTAAGAAATAGTTCTCTCCTATGACAGGGCTATGGGTATGTGTACGTGCGTGTGTGCATGCATGTGATGATGTGTCAGTTAAATTCAGGAACAAAGACAAAATAGGGTGGGTATGACAGATAGACGGACAGAGGGATAACGATGGATGCACGGACAGTGAGAGTGAGGAAGAGAGAGAGAGAGAGAATGTATGTAAATGGATAGATGGATGGATTGCATTGATGGATTAATGGATGACAGGCTGGATAGTAAGAGAGAGAGGGTGCATGTAGATGGATGGATGGATGACAGTCTAACTAGTTGAGTGGATGGAGAGAGAGAAATAGAGAGAGAGAGAATAGATGTAAATGGATGGATGGACAGATGGACGGATGAACGGATGGAGTGATTGATGACAGTGTAACTGGCTGTCTTTAATGTGTGTGTGTGAGAGAGAGAGATGCATGTAATGGATGGACGGGGGAACGGACTGGTTAAAGGATGGACGAATAGATGGCTTGATAAATGGATGCATGGGTGGGTGGATGATAGTCTAACTTGCTGGCAGAGAGAGAGAGAGAGAGAGAGAGAGAGAGAGAGAGAGAGAGAGACCGTTAAAGTTAACGTTTAGGGCTTAATGTCCTTTGTCCACCACGAAGGTGATTTCAAAGATGGGGCACCGAAATAGGGTCTGAACTAATTTTGACCGTAGCTGGATTTGAACCCTGGACCTTTTGGATGAGAAAGAATTAGGATGGATGGATGGATGGATGGATGGATGGATGGATGGATGGATGGATGGATAGATGGATGGATGGATGGGTGACAGTATTTGGGAAGGGTAATTAACATCCACAGATCATGGCAGATGATACGTAAGTGCGACCATTTTGCGTCCGCTATTTCATGATAGTCCCATTTTGGTCGCAGTACTGTCTCATCGGTCTTTTGGGGATGAGCTCGTATGAGCCAGTGCTGAGAATGCACAGCGACCTCTGCTTTGTGACTGTCACATTTTGGGCTCATTCAAAGGTCGCATAGACATCGCAGTACCATCTCATAGGTCTTCGGAGAAGAGCTCATGTGAGCTATTCATGGGTGGACAAAGCGACGTGTTGAGCCACAAATGCGACGAGCTCTAAACCGTCCATCGCAGTTACGTAACTTTAACTCCTCAAAAAGACCGTGACCATAATGCGACGCTGTTTCCAAATTGAGATAGTAACCGCGACCATCGAATTCTACTAGGGTACATACATATGCACACACACAAGCACATGATGCTTCACCCCCCGTACCCTTGACCTTTGTGATGAGTCAACTAAATTAGTATCCATAGGAAGGTCTTTTCATCAGCTATCTTTGTACCAAATTTGGTTGAAAAATTTGCAAAATAACCTACCTAGGAATACCTACAATTTTATCAAAAATCAGCATTTACACACATTTGCCAGCCTCTTGTAACCTTGACCTTTCCAAGGGGTCATCCAAATTTAGTATGCATAGATAGGTCTTACCATCAGGTATCTCTGTAGCAAATTTTGGTTTGAAGTTGTGAATAGTATTTGAGAAAAAAAACATCTTTTGTCAAAGTATGGCTATTTTTGACCTATTTCCTGAGCTCCTGTGACCATTGATCTTTCAGGAGGATCAACCAAATTAGTATGCATAGAAAGGTCTTCCCATCAGGTATCTCTGTAGCAAGTTTGGCTTTGAAGTTGTGAATAGTATTTGCGAAAGAAAAAACCCATCTTTTGTCAAAATATGGCCATTTTGGACCAATTTCCTGAGCTCTTGTGACCTTTGACCTTTCCAAGGGGCCATCCAAATTAGTATGCATAGATAGGTCTTATGATCAGGTATCTTTGTACCAAGTTTGGGTTTGAAGTTGTGAATAGTATTTGAGGAAAAAAAACATCATGTCAAAATATAGCTATTTTTGGCCTATTTCCTCATCCCCTGTGACCTTACCCTTTGTGAGAAGTCACTCAAATTTGTATGTTTAGAAAGGTCTTGCGACAAAGTACCCTTGGGCCAAGTTTGAAGACTGTGGCTTGAATAGTCTCCGAGAAAATGCCAACATAAAGTTTACCATGGACGATGGCGGACATCGAACGGACGACAGACGGCAGACGCACGATCACCGGCTCAGAACATACTCACTTTTGCATCACACGTGAGCTAAAAAGCATCTTTTCTCAAAATATGCCCATTTTTTTTTACCTATTTCCTGAGTTTCTGTGACCCTTACCCATTCCGAGGGCTCATCCAAATTAGTATACATAGAGAGGTCTTACCATCAGGTATCTCTGTAGCAAGTTTGGGTTTGAAGTTGTAAAAAGTATTTGAGAAAAAACATCTTTTGTCAAAATATGGCTATTTTGGACCTATTTCCTGAGCTCTTGTGACCCTTGTCTTGACCTTTCCGAGGGATCAACCAAATTAGTATGCATAGAAAGGTCTTCCCATCAGGTATCTTTGTCCCAAGTTTGGGTTTCAAGTTGTAAATAGTATTGACCTATTTCCTGATCCAGAAGATTGTCGGGCAAGTATGGCCATACACAGACCAGTAAAAGACAAAGAAGGCAAGCCTATTGCAGACAGAGCAGACCAACTCGACAGATGGGCCGAGTATTTTGAAGAGTTACTGAACAGACCCACCCCACCCGAGCCCCCCAGACATCCAGCCAGCAGAGACCGACCTACCCATCAGCTGTGACAGACCCAGCCGGAAAAAGATCAGAAGAGCAGTGGCATTTTTGAAAAACGGCAAAGCAGCTGGGCCAGATGGCATCCCAGCGGAGTCTCTGAAAGCGGACCTAGAGACAACAGTAGAGATGCCATACCCACTGTTTGGAAAGATCTGGGAAGAGGAGGTGATGCCGGCTGACTGGAAGGAGGGGTACCTAATCAAGCTTCCCAAGAAAGGTGACCTCAGCAAGTGTTCCAACTACAGAGGAATCACCTTGCTGTCAGTACCAGGTAAGGTCTTTAACAGGATCATCCTGGAGAGAATGAAGAGCTCCGTTGACCCCCAGCTGAGACCAGCAAGCAGGATTCAGGAAAAACCGATCATGTACAGACCAGATCGCCACTCTCCGCATCATCGTGGAACAGTCTCTGGAGTGGAGCTCCCCGCTGTACGTCAACTTGTGGATTACGAGAAAGCATTTGACAGCGTGGACCGAGAGACTCTGTGAAAACTCCTACGACACTACAGTGTACCCACAAAGCTCGTCCGCCTGATCAAGAGCAGCTACGATGGCATGACATGTCGCGTGATCCAGGAAGGGCAGTTCACCAGGGAGCTGCAGGTCAGAACCGGTGTCAGGCAGGGGTGTCTGCTGTCTCCGTTCCTCTTCCTACTGGCCATAGACTGGGTCATGAAGAGGACCACAGAGCACAGATGAAGAGGAATACAGTGGACACTGTGGACACAGCTTGACAACCTCGATTTTGCAGATGACTTGGCATTACTGTCCCACACTCATCAACAAATGCAGGACAAGACCACGAGGCTTGCTGACATCTCGTCCCAAGTGGGCCTCACCATCCACAAACAGAAAACAAAGACAATGAGGCTGAACGCAACCAGGGAAGAACCAGTCTTGCTTGCTGGCACCCCGTTGGAGGAGGTGGAGTCCTTCACCTATCTTGGGAGCATCATAGACAAAAAAGGCAGCTCTGATGCAGATGTCAGAGCAAGAATCGGTAAAGCCAGAGCAGCCTTTCTCCAGTTGAAAAAAGTGTGGAGTTCTAGAGAGCTGTCACAACACACCAAAGTCCGGATTTTCAACTCCAAATTAAAAGCAGTTCTCCTATATGGAGCAGAGACTTGGAGATTGACAAAAACCACTGTCAACAGAGTACAGATCTTCATAAACAGTTGCCTTAGAAGAATTTTCAAAATCCACTGGCCAGAGAAGATCAGCAACGTCAGACTCTGGGAGAGAACAGAGCAGATAACAGCAGAGAATGAAATTGGGCGGAGAAGATGGGGATGGATTGGTCAGTCTGAGAAAGCCAGCTTCCAGTATCACTAGGCAGGCATTGTCATGGAACCCCCAGGGAAAGAGGAAAAGAGGTAGGCCAAGAAACTCCTGGCGTCGAGACCTCCAAGCAGACATCAAGAGACTGGGAACCACCTGGAGTAAAATCGAAGAAGAAGCACAGGACAGGAGTCGCTGGAGGTCTCTCGTCGATGGCCTATACCCGGGTAGGGGTGACCGACTTAAGTATTTCCTGATCCCCTGTGACATTGACCATTGTGAGAGGTCACTCAAATTTGTATGTTTAGAAAGGTCTTGCCACAAAGTATCCTTAGGCCAAGTTTCAAGACTATTTGGTATTTATTTCAGTCCACTTAATAAAATTTCAAAATTATAAAAAACAAAATAAATTTCCAAAAATTTCAGTAGCTCGCTTGAGCTTGCCCTTAGCACCACATGAATGTTCTTTGTTTATGTACAGTGTGTGAAGGAATGCGCATGATTCACGTAAGCGTGCTTGTTGGGTTCAGTTTGCGGCTATGTCCTGCACACTGATTTATATTATTAATATGACAAATGCGCCATATAAATACTATGTATTATTAGTATTATTACTATCGCTTCAATAGTCTCTGAGAAACATTAACATTTACCACGGACATCGGACGGATGATGGATGGATGACCACTGGCCCAGAACATATTCATTTTTCCTTTGCACAGGAGTCAAAACTTTAAAAATAAAAAAAAATAAAAAAATAAAATATAATTTTTCCAAAACAAAAAATAATATATATATATATATATATATATATATATATATATATATATATATATATATATATATATATATATATATATATATATATATATATAAACAAAATAAATAAAGGGGAAAAGGGGGAGCGGGGTACGTAGATGACGAAAAAAAGACATTTAAAAAACCCAACAAAAAAAAAAACAAACAAATACTGAAAATACAAAGGTACACGCACGTACTCACACACACACAGAGCACGCACAGATAATATACGCGCATGTGCTTTTGTATATCTCCTCACATGCAAGTTAAAGTAGGCACATATCAGTGTGTAGGGAACACCTGTATGCACACTGCTACGACAGTGATGTCATGTATATGTAAAGACTAGTAGATACATTTCGAGTTTTCCATAAGTTTTCTAGGGACTAAAGTGAGTTGGCTCAGGCTGTGGTTGTTTCCCAGAGAATAGAATAGTTTCCCTCCCCATTGAAGTTCCCACTGCTCCACTTCTTCTAGTGTGGAGACGTGACATTCTTGTAGAGCAATTACGTCATATTTTTCTTTTTTAGCAGTCTGAAAATGCTACTGCGTTTTTTCTTGTTTTTGAGTCCGCGTATATTCAGAGTCAAACAACGTACGTCAGCCATATCGAGAGGAAGGAATCATAGTCCGTGACCGTAAGCAGGAGGACGAGGTGACGCCCGGTTCACGTATTTAGGGTCGAGTTGTCATCATCCATGTGGTTTCTCTCTCCACAGGGTTGGGGTTTGCGTTCTCCTTGAGTGGGGTGTTGTTCACTCGCACGTTTTTCTTTCCGGCAGATCGCGGCGTGCGTTGCACGGAGGGGGACCGCTCACGTTTCGTCAGCTGCGCCAGTATCAGAGACCTGCTGCGAGCAGACTCGCTGGCAGTGCTGGCACCGCGGGCAGGCTGGCGCGGCTCGCGGGGGTTGAAGCTTAGCGTGATTTGCTTCTTTCTTTCTTCCGATGAGGAGGGTGGAGGTATGGGTGCAGCGATTTCACACTCGCTGGCACTCGCCTTATGGCCCTCACCCAAGCATTGCTTGCACCTGACCGGCGCAGAGCAAGTGCTTTGGTGGTGGCCTGCAGACAGGCATTTAGAACAGATGACCAAAATTATACAATATTGTCCCTAAAAGAATAATCTGAAGGCAGTTATAATATATATATATATATATATATATATATATATATATATATATATATATATATATATATATATAGATATATATATATATATATATATATATATATATTTTATTAAGATGCTCATTGGCGAGAAAATGTCCATTTCATAAAAACCAGTTATTCCACAGTTATTCCATAAATTTTCTTATTTTCACTAGATATTTTACATATCGCTAGATTAAAGGAAGACACTGAAAGAGTTCATTAACCAGCAGTGTACCTCTTTAACTTTTGACTGATAATTAAATATTTTTTGGGGAAAAAACATTTCCACGTTTTTCTGGAATTATTTGCGATTATTCTTAAAACAACTGAATCTTTCTAAGAAAAAATCAATCCTCTCATTAATACCCGCATGACTTTTCATAAACAGTGTTTGCATAATCACAAACCAGATAGGTGAGGCTAGCGCTGGCAGAATTGTATACAAACCAAGGGGAATCACAGCGCTGGACAGACAAACAGTTAGATCCCCTGCCCCCGCCTATCAGGCACCCAATCGCCAGCCCACAAAGAAATACGCAGGTATAGAACAAGACGATCATTTCCATCCTCGAAAAGAATGGATCAGGTCTCTTATATAACCCATGTCTTTCTCCGGAACTTAGGAAGTAGGCAGGAGAAACATACATACACAAACATGAAGGTGCGCTACTATATGTGGTCGGGTAAATACCCTGATTTCCCGCAGTAGATGCACAGAACATTACACAACAATCTAACGATACAAATTTGCCTCGAGTTATAGATACTCACAAACCAGATAGGTGAGGCTAGCGCTGGCAGAATTGTATACAAACCAAGGGGAATCACAGCGCTGGACAGACAAACAGTTAGATCCCCTGCCCCCGCCTATCAGGCACCCAATTGCCAGCCCACAGAAAAATACGCAGGTATAGAACAAGACGATCATTTCCATCCTCGAAAAGAATGGATCAGGTCTCTTATATAACCCATGTCTTTCTCCGAAACTTAGGAAGTAGGCAGGAGAAACATACATACACAAACATGAAGGTGCGCTACTATATGTGGTCGGGTAAATACCCTGATTTCCCACAGTAGATGCACAGAACATTACACAACAATGTAACGATACAAATTTGCCTCGAGTTAGTGTTTGCATAAGCCTGCTGTTATTCCCGACTCTCGAGTTGGATTTGGTCAAAATGCAACCAGTAAGCCCTAGGTGTAAAAATCAAGAAAATTGCAAAGTTTGAAACTCTAAATACGTAACATGTTAGTACTGCAGACGCACTAAAACGGAAGCCCTGTTATACTGTTCTGTCTCAGAATGAATATATGTGTTGATGTCAGCCTTGCAGCCTATGCTTGTACACACAGACTGTCACATATAAATCACTTGTCAGCACGTGACTGTCCAACCAGTGAACACAATGTTGTCCCCGTTGCCGTCGGTTGAGGTACATCATCACGCCAGCATTTGGATCATTGGCACTGGAAAACTTGAACGAGGGCTTGGCCCTTCTGTGCTGAAATTCTGCCAAAGCAATAGTAGAAACACATGTTAAGTTACATGACATAACAAATACGTCGCATCTCGCATACACACGAGAAATTCTAGTGCTATTAAAGTAGATATGAATCATCGTTTGATTTGTTCCTTTCTATTTCACTGCTTTCGAATTTTGTCATTCCAGTAATTATTAAGTTCAGTGACATCATGATGCACCATGAATAAAGAAATGAACACTTATCTTTATAATGTGCCGGTCGTCAAGCGGCTGACCTGGGTCCCACGATGTTCAGTGGCAGTCTCACGGCAACATTAGTATAGCAGGTAGGCCCTGGGACCCTTCACATTGCGATTCGTTTCATGTCAAGTAAGAAAGTCATTATTGTAGAGTTGTCAGAAAAAAACAAAACTGATTCTCTGAAAGAAACAGTGGTTCTTGATATACAGCAGAACCGATACAGAAATATGCCGATATGTGCAGAAAACTGCACCAAGCTGTTTGACCATGGGTCACTGATCTACGTCCTCATCTACGTGGTTCAGCGGACCAAGGCTATGTGAACAGAATGACTTCTCGTGAGTTGCATCAGAGCAACTGACCAAACTGAGAGGGCCACTTAGGGCCCTAAACCAGCACTCATGGTCCTGGCAGCTGGTGTGGCTAGCGTGCTCTAGAAGAATTGCGCAAGTTCTCGTCACTCAGTGGACGTGACAGTCCAGTGCTCGGCCGGCTACTGTGTATTGCAGGTATTTCAGTGAGTAACTGTGCCAGTGACTCAACCTCAAAGTCGTACTATGCCGTTAAACACATGTTCTCTGTGTGGTATAAACAGCATTTTAATCTTACGATAAAATTTGAGTATGCTTAATGACAAAATGTCCGTCACCAACTACTGATGGCCTAAATCGGAACTGTATGAATGCCCGTTACACATATGCAATGAATTTTCATTTTTCTTAATCAATGATAAAATTCGTCAATGTTTTGTGACATTGACATTTATCAGAGGGCATTTCAACGAAGGTGTTAAAGTTCAAGCATGCAAGTAAAAAAAATCCATCGTGGATTTAACAATTGAAACCAATACCAATGAGCTACGGGGACCCCCAGAAATAGATGTCCTGACATGTGCACAAGAACTTCATTTGTACGACATAAAACACTTCATGTATGATTTCAGCAACATGCTTGGAAATAGCGAAGAATGTAATAATCATCTGAATACTTTCCACAAATTCAAGTGGGAATAGCAATTTCTGCATAATTAATACTATCATTAACCATTTTGGCTACACGCAGGTACTTACTGGGTGGAATGCACAGTTCATACTTCATGCACTTCCATTCAAAACCACTTTCTGTTTTGGTGCAAATTTCATGCTGACAGCGGTATGGTAGATGGTACCAAATTTTAGTCTAAATTGACTCACATTCTCACAGTTGTAGAGGACACATTGAAATGTACACTTAGATGATACCCTTTTCAGAGGCTAGTTGTATAGGTAAGCTCACAGTTTAATGAAATGATTGTTATAAAAGAGGTGTTCTGATACTTATCTTGACAACATCCTTGTCTTCTTATCGGCAAAACATAAAAAAATATGCGTAAATATTTACCTGTTTGGTGTAACAAATCTAAGCAAAAGCTTAATGCCATAGGAATGGTCAGTTCAAACAAGCAAATCTCGTTTGTAACCAAGACCATTCACAAGTATGGCTTGTTTATATAGTTTAATTATAATCTTGAGGTAAATGTATGTTCTATCAACAATCTGTTTGGTTCAAACATTCATAACACTTTTTGGCTGACGTTATTCGATGACCCTTTCCTTAGTGATGCTGCATGAAACTGACATATTTCTTTTACTGAAGTAGGAAATATTAGCTTTCCCAAAATATATATGAAATACGTGCCCATTGCCAATGACTGCAGTAAAAGAACTTCTACATTGTTCAGGCAGGTTTATAATTATGGAAACTGAATTCTTGCAGTAATTATTTACTGGCAGGTTGCTAGGGCTGTGTGGCTGGCTCTCCTAGCCTAATGACCATACTTTTTAAGAGTTGCTGGCCATGATGGTTGGCTGTCAAAATTGCTAATGGAAATGCTCTGTGTGTGCTAAATAAAATGTGAATGTACATGTGATTGTGTGTGTGTGTGCCAAAATGCCCATATATTTGCACTGCAGGACAGCCAAATATTGTTACCAGTTCTATCCAGGGATGAACTGCTAACAGCTGTGCACTTGTGTGCAAAAAATCTGACAGATAACTGCAAGACCTCAATACATGGGTGGAAACTGGCAACTGTGAATGTTCAGAGGCAGGTTGTTTGTATGTAACCAGGGGTCGCAAAAAAACCTGCGTTTTATACACCAAATAATCAGCCTGCGCATTTTTCTGGGAGGTATGTGTTTACTATTATGTAAAAAAACATCTTTCGTTAGAATAAAATACATTTGGTATAAAATATCTATCTTAAATGAAGACTAGTTTCCATACAAGTCACCGGATTGACACGAAAATGTTTGGGAACACAGTTCAAACACAGTCAAATTTTGTAACCTACTGCAATTTAGCAAAAATAGAGACCGTCACAGTAACGTTATATTATTAATATCATCTTTTATCCTTTTTTTTTCAAGCACTGAATAAACACAGCAAATGTTGATTATGAGTGTATGTATGTACATGCGTGTGTGCGCACTACATAACAGTTGCACATCAGTAGTCCAGCTTTGGGCGTCAATGACCATCATTGACAACCGATGTTGCTGAAAAACCAGCATCAGTTCATTAAGAAGTCATTCTCTGCGGTAACACTATATCAAGACTTGTTCTCACATGGGTCAACCTACATGTTGAACTAGAAATCAAAACTGATTGAGAGAAATTTCACAAGGAATACTGTTCATATCTTTTAACCTTCACCATGCTTCCTTGGTCCTGGAGGACCCAGAAGGGTGTTTAATTGCAAATATTTCATTAACTACTGGGAATATGTCAGTGAAATTTTTAAAATGCTCCAAGCTCATAAAATACTACATTTTGCCAAAATATGGTAATAATTGATGAAAATAAACAAATACACAATGTCTGAAAATTTCTAACACTCAAACGATGGTGTGGGTCGTGCAGGACCCATACTTTTTAAAGATGAGTAAGGTGAATATTCCTGTCTGGATGATGTTGGTCCTACAGGACACATACAGTTTGTGAAGTCAAGATAAGAGAATTGCATCTTACCCAAATTTTTCCTTTGTTTGTTTGTTTTGTGTGTTTGTGGTTTGCTTTTGTTTTTTAAATTCTGAAGGGTGTCAAAGTCCATGCAAAATCGACCAGTTTCAGTTCAGTTTCTTGGAAATGGTGAAATTTCACCTATAGTTTCTGGGGAAACAGAAGTTTTACACCGTTTTCTCTCCGCCATGATGACTTACAAGTACAAGGATGCTTCTGGTGATGTGTACTATAATGTAAAAAGTATGGGTCCTGTGGGACCCACATCATCAGGACAGAGAAAACCAGTTAAATCACTCTTTGAAAAATAACGAACCTGTAGGACCCACATCATTGGGACAGGGATAACCAGTTATATCGCTCTTCGAAAAATATGGGTCCTGTAGGACCCACATCATCGTTTGTGTGTAGTCCAAAGCATGACCCGGTGAAAGTTAACCTTTTGACGACGGGACGCACACATGTGCGCCGGCCTAGTTTCCCATTGCCAACGAGGCGCACACATCTGTGCGCTGGATACCAGTATAACAGGCAATACCGGCAGTATGGTCTAAGGAAAGCAACCTACTATAATATGTCAAGCACTCATTTCTTTACTTGTAGAGTGACTTTTCTTGTTTGTATGGGCTGAAACCAACGAATCAGAAGCTCTAATACAAAACATCCCCATGTGCGAAAAAAATGGCGGATTTTGGTGTAAAAACTTTTATGTGTGAAGAAACTTTTCTGTTGTGCCTTTCTTTCTGGATTATTTACTGGTGACACACTAGAATATGTCTCTGGAATGCTAGGTGAGTTGTAATTTTCACACTCTGGCTAACTAATACACTAACAGCATGTTTTCAGAACCCAGTCCGAAACTGTTTTTGATTTTTGGCTTCTTACCCCATCTTTTTTATACACCTGTAAAATCTTAACATTACAAAATATTTTCTTCAGCATAGTGTCTACAAGTTCACCTTAAATTGCTTTTTCCACTGATACCAAATATGTTGGGGTATGATAAGATTTTAACTTAGATAAGGCCAATGAAATGTGTCAAAATTACTACGGTTGCAGGAAAGTGAGCCAAAGTAAGGCATATGCTCAGGGGGAAAAATCTAGCTGGCAGACTACAGTGGCAAAAGGTTAAGCCAGCACAATTTGAAGCCAGCACAGTAATTTCAGTAAACCACACAACAGTCTCCTCTAAATTTTGAAATGATCATACCTTGTCCAAACCAAGTAAGGACACTGCGCATAATAAGCTACAACAAAACATAGGCTGGATTTTGGCAGGAAACCTTTATAGGCATAGTTGCTAATGGCGTTGTGAAGCGCAGTACATGTGTGTGCATGTGTGTGTGAGAGAGAGTGAGAGAGATGACCGATACCTTCAGATGCAGATATAATAGCCTAACAAAGGAAACTGAGTGAAAATGGCGTCTCAGACAATCTCAGACTGTTACTGGCCTGGCATTGTCTTGTAAGAAGTTATTTTTAGCAGCATAGCGTTTGGCGCACGCTGTTTTAGAAAAAAGTGAGTGCGACCCCTAATAACGTGTGTGGATGTCGAAAGTTAACTGTGATATTTGTCTTCTGTTAGTCTCTTTTAATTTAGTTCACTTCTTATTGACTGGTGTACTTACTGAAATGTACAATGTATGTCCATATTTGAGAATGTAACGTCACCTACAAAAATTCCTGTTTTATTGTTTTACTTTGACAGTAAGGCAAATGGCAATAAACTATCTTATCTTACTTCTTAGGCACCAGTGACGTGCCTGAGACAGCAATTTCACAGGAGAGTTTATAAGAAAACTGCTTGCGTTACATACCCAGGAGACAGAGTAGAGTTATGAGCTGTCGCTAAGTGCTGACTCTCCTCTGCAAGCTTCTTTACTTCTTCTTGCAATTCAAAACATCTCTGTTCCAAACTGGTGAAAAACGAGAAAAGGCAAAGCCCTTAAGGCTCCCATGCATGATAGATCCACATACGTAATCTGGAAAGAAAGATGATTTGTAGCACCGCCAAATGTGGAGCAGGGGTAAGTGTAAAAAACAAACTTGGTCAGCTGTCCGTGAGCGCTCCGCACAGAGCCGCGCTACAGTGGTGATAGAAAAACTACTTGCGCAAATCCAAGATAGAATGCACTGCACTGTATTTGGTATCGTTGAAAAGATCTTTTCCTGCCCTTTTTCACAGTGCTTGGCGCATGTTTGAATTCAAGAGAAAACTACATCAAATTTTGATGTGAAATTTTCACATTTTTTTTTACACATGCACATGCACCAGATACCGGTGAAAAGCTCATTCAAAAACCTTTTGATCGATATATATCTGTCCCAGACAATCAAATCTAGGATATGCGCTATGGCTTTGAAACTGATACCCCAACGATCAAACACGACTTCACAATGGCGCCCGCAATAAAAGCTTCTTTCGTCAACAATGGTGCAAACTTTGCTTGTGACTTGCAGAAAACATTGTGCAAGTACACAAATGCTTATGCTTAATGATAGGCAAAGAAATTTTCAGCATAGTAAACTAAAATTGATAGAATTTTTTGTGTGTAGTCGATTTCCAGCCTGAACTTCATGCCCTTCTCGTGGTGTAATTTGTTTTCACCTAAATTACATCTTTGATCAGTCTAGTCCTACTGAAATGCACGCCATATTACTGCAATACTTTAGCGTTGCACTTAAATTTTTCTATGACAAATATGTTTGATGGTTTTATTGAAATAACCGTTTTAGTCTATAACAACGACAACTCTTTGCCATGTAGCAGACGGATTTTTCAGCATGCCAACATGTTTGGTTTTGACTGCCTTAACTATGAACAAGAAAGGCAAAGACCTTATGGCTCATGTGTATCACTGATCTACATGTGTGACTTTTGTGACAATAAGTAAAGCGATGGCTTCTAAACCAGCAAAATCCATGTTTTCTCAAAATTTTAATCAGTTTTGACATCTGTCAAACCCCAGTGACCCTTGACCTTTGCGAGGAGTCAACTAAATTAGTATACATAGGAAGGTTTTATCATCACCAGCTACCTTTGTGCCAAATTTGATTGAAAAGTTTGCAAAACTGTTGATAATAACTACAATTCTATCAAAAATTGGCATTTTACACACATTTCCTGAGCTCTTGTGACCCTTGACCTTTCCGAGGGCTCATCCAAATTAGTATGTATAGATAGGTCTTACCATCAGGTATCTCTGTAGCAAGTTTGGGTTTGAAGTTGTGAATAGTTTTTCAGAAAAAAAAATCTTTTGTCAAAATATGGCTATTTTTTCACCTATTTCCTGATCTCTTGTGACCCTTGACCTTCCAGAGGGATCAACCAAATTAGTATACATAGAAAGGTCTTCCCATCAAGTATCTTTGTACCAAGTTTGGGTTAAAGTTTTTAATAGTATTTGAAAAAAAGAATCATGTCAAAATAAAGTTATTTTTTAACCTTTTTCCCTGATCCCCTGTGACCTTGACCTTTGTGAAAGGTCACTCAAACGGTAAGTTTAGAAAGGTCTTGCCACAAAGTATCCTTGGGCCAAGTTTAAAGACTGTGGCTTGAATAGTCTCCAAGAAAATGCCAACGTTAAAGTTGTTACCATGGATGACGGCGGACTGACGACCACTGGCGCAAAACACACTCACTTTTGCTTCGCATGAGAGCCAAAAAACAATGTTTTTTTGTGTTGTATTTTTTCTAGTCATTGTAAATGAGATAAACGATATGAGCATACATTATTTTTATATTTTTTATTTTTGAAGTTTTATTCTTTGTATCAGTCACTTACTATAGAGAACCAGGGATGTCACTGGAGCTGGACACCTATAGGACAAATGTCCTGGAGGGTGGCAGAGGGATAGGACATTTGTCCTGAATTGGAACAAAACAATAGGACATTTCGCGCGTGACAAAACTGATAGTAAAACAGAAACCACATAAACACAGGCTGAGTGAGATATTTATTGACTGTTGACGAAAAGGACATAAACGTAAAAAGGCAAAGAAAAGTGAACAAGTTATTATGTCATTCAGATAATACTGTCATCGCAGATTCGCATGAAAAACATATCAGGGCCTTGTAACAGAGGTAGCAAATTCTTCATGCTCAGGCTCACAACTCACAAACTAAACTATCAATTTGGCACTTCAAGGAATTCACAGTGCAAGGAAATGTACTGACTAGAATAGCATTATAAAAATATTAGACCATGTACTGACTAAACGGAAATGTAATGATTAGTAAGCCTAAGGCTATAACAAAAGGAGATGAGCTTTCTGTAAGAAAATGTATAAGAAAAAAAATCATTCCAGTTACTATTTTTTTTGTTTACTTGTTCATGTTGTCATTAACCCATTCGCTACCAGAAACCTGCTGTGGCCCATGCTTCCAGCATGGGCCAAAGCAGGTTTCTGGTAGCAAATGGGTTAAAGATTTAAATTCTCACACTTTTGTGGCTAATAGACATGATGAACAAATGTAGAAAACTAATGCAGAAAATACTTTAAAAAGGCCTTGTCAATAGGCTACATTTGTTAGATTTATCTTAAACTTCACTACATGTAGTAGGCTGCTACACTGACTTGAAAATCAAAATGACACCCTCAGACTCAGTGGAACTGATATGAGCTGATCACTCAGCAGAAGTGGATGGTTTTTCTGAGTCCTGTTGAACAGTGGTACCCCTCCTAGCTGAAAACAGAACCCTTTTCTTGTCAGCTGCCCACTTGTCAACAACACTGAAGACAAAAGGGTGTTGACCGTTGACTTGATCAGGCCCTTCCATTTGTACCAAGGCGATGTTTACGGAATCACACTCTACACCACCCTCGCTCGCGCAGTCTCGCTTTCGCTAAAAATAGCTGAACTTTAGGGTCAGCCAATCAGAGGGCGTTGCCGGGAATAACATACTACACGTCACTCGCTCGCGCAGTGTAAAGCCGACTACCGCAAAGCGCCAGCCTACTCGGAAAGAAATGTCGCTAGCGGTGTCCGCGATCAACGGAAAAACAATCGGACACATGTCCTCTTTTTGAAACAAACAATCGGACATTTGTCCTGCTGATCTTTCTGTTCATCGGACATTAGGCCAAGTCAATCGGACTATGTCCGGTGTCCGACGGCCAGTGACATCCCTGGAGAACACTAAGAGTTTGTCTGAAAGCAGGCATTATATATATGTGTTGATCTCTAGTGTCCCTTGAACTATCAGACTAGTTCACAAAGCAAGCACGCACAGAAATGCCTTCTCCAAAGAAACATGTGATCCACGTTTGACCTTTAAATATATAAAACTGTAGTAACATCTGAACAAACAATAAAACTGATGAATTATGACCTGTTTTCGTCTTTGTCAGTTTGTGGCCTTGACCTCTAAGAAAGGTCAGCCAAAATTATATATATTTAACAATTCTTACCTCAAACTATTATTGTGTCAAGTTTAAATCCCTGGCTTCTATAGTCTGCGAGAGTATTCCGATGTTTATTTTTTCAGTACAGTATGAATTGTCTTTGTAACCTTCATTTGACCTTAGCCGTATAATCAATAATGGTTGTTTAATAGGCATAACATCATTTTACATGTCCTGAGGCACAAGCATGAACTGCTTGTGTGAGCAGATGTTATGTGTCATGTACTGCTGGCTGTTACAGGTGTTTAAACACTGTGACCTTTGACCTTGCCTGGACATGCTCAAAATGCAGAAAGAAGTTCCAAAAACATACTATTAAACCATTGTAGGCAAACACAGCAGTTCAAAAGTATCTCTGAAGATTCTGACTGCAACACGTTAGAAGAGAAAAAACGCAAATATGCATGCGTACGAACAAACACAGAAGCAACAAATTATGCAAATAAGTCTCTATCTCAACTGAACACTCAAACAACACATTCTGTAAATTCATTATAAAATATTTTCAGTTGTTTGTGCAGTATGGTCAGAAAACTAAATCTCGCAGCGTTTAAGCGACTACAGCTCTGACTCAATATATATCGCGGTCATCGGGGTCCACAAAATGGGACCGCGATATATCCGTCCGCAGTATATCAGGTCAATGGGGGTGGGGTGAGGGGGGGGGGGGGGTGTGGTCGAGGAGAATCGCAGCATGTGCGTTGCCATTGCCTATCACCTGTGCGTTCTTTCTTTCAAAGGCCGAGTACACTCAGAAACACTTACCTGCACTGTTAACATCACGGAAAGAACGTTTTTCATTTTGTGAAGGTTCGGAAATGGTCCATTTTTGCTGAACATTTCCTTCTCTATTCAGACATAAAATACATTTACGCATTTAGACAATTTCCGCGACAAGTTTGGTAGCCTTTATTCTTCAATGAATATGTTGATCACCTCGCCAGTATTTTTTGTTTGAAGTTGTCACGCACGATGCGAAAATCCGATTACTATAACCGGTGAGCACGAGTAGTAGGGTAGCATACCTCTCTTTAACTTCAACAGTGGACCGCCTAACTCTACAGCAAGCAATGACATTCATTACCCCTTGCACCTGTGCCTAAGGTTTTCCTATCATTGCCTGTGTTCTTCGTTAGAGGAGGTGAATGAGGGTTCAGCATCAGTTTTCGCACCCTCTAGGTCCATAATCGCTGGCTGCCGAGCGTGGTGAAACTTGACACCTGTGAAAAGTATAGACCTTGATGCGCATCAAATCAGTGTTTCTGTTACTGCATTTACGTGTTGTCATAACTAGGAGGAGGTCGTCACGTTGTAGTCTGTGTGAAGCTGTTCCCACGCGCCCAGCAGGTAGTTAAGTGGGGAGACATCTGCCATGGGCCAGAAGCCTAGAACCTCATTATACACTGACTCAGTCTCCTACCCTCTTTATGTATGTTACATGTATGTATGTGTCTGGTTTGTGGGTGTTCAGTGTGTGGACACCCTCCTAGCTGTCACGTCAGGCATGTGTGCAGCACCCCGTGGAGTGCAATACAGCCAAGGCCGGTGACAAATTATTTTGCGGTTCACCGCGGTCTTTCCGTTTTTTTCGGAATCCAAGGTACCCCCCAGCGAAATATCCAGGATTGCGATATATTGAGTCAGAGCTGTATATTGAAGTGCGGTTGCCATGGAAACCAAACTGAATCCATGATGCCCCAGGTGTCAAAAACACTCACTGGATGGAGGACAACTGTGCAAAATATCGAAAAGACAACTTCAAAATGCGCTATTCACATCTAAATTTGCCGTAAGGGATCGTACATTACAGTTTGCATACCATGGGAGATCTTTTAACACTGCACAAATACAAATTTAGGTCCCCTTACCATTTCCTCATGGCATGTAATTGCCTGCTGATAACAAGCATAAAGTACACAACATTAAACATCCCTTGCTAGCAGTACTGCACCATTCTTTTTAAAGTGGCTTAATCATGATTCACAACACAAACCTCTTTCGGACACATTCCTTTTCCTTTACAGCCTTTTGCAACTGCATTCGTAATTCTGGGGAGAGAAAAGAAAGATTATTTTATAATCAAATAAAATAATTAAAAAAACACAACAAAATGCATTGTCTCGATTCACATGACATCACATGAGCATGTACACAAGAATGGTAAAGCCCTCAAGGGTCACATGCATGACCCATCCACATGATTAATGACCTTTGTGACCTTGGCTTTCCAACAGGTTACTAAAATAAGCAAGTGTTTTAACATAGCATAAGGAAAGGGTGGGCATTCCATCTCGCGGACAATAAAGTGTAATTGTAATTTGTATCTGCAAAATACATGTTTTCTCAAAAATGTATCCATTTTTCACTTGTCAACCTTCCATGTCCCTTGACCTTCTTGAGCAGTACATCAAATTAGTATGCATAGAAAGGTCTTATGATAAGCTACCTTTCTGCCGAATTTAGTTAAAATGTGTCACGACACAGGTTTTTTTTTTCCTATATTTGTGGGGGAGTTAAATTTAGAGGGATGACAAGGATTAGTTAGTCACTGGATATAAGGCTAGTTTAGGTGAGTTATTTGGCCATCACCCAAGGTTTTGTTGCCATGCGAGAATACGAAGGTCGGCGTGACGCACGTGATCGCTCAGTCTGCGCGATCAGGTGGTTCTATATCCAAATTCACAGTGTTAGTCAGTCGCTTTCCAACAACGAACAAAGTCAGTCGCTTTCCAACAGCGAACGAAACATCAGTCTCCGAGGGAGGGTATTCAGGCGTGGTTCTCCATTTGCTGAAGCCCTCAAACAGTTGTGCCGTTCCTCTGTAGCAGTCCAGCAATACGGCTCTGGTCGGCCCGGAGCCGGTGCCCTGAGAAGGAGAGAGTGAGAAAAGCTGCGACGACTTAACCCCTAGCTTGTCTTGTCTTTCACGGATGACAGCGAGTACACACAACAATTCTTTAGTGGCCATTTGCTCAGGGAGGAGGGGGAGGAGGGGGGGGGGTTGTCTGTGTGCTTGTTCTGTTATTATTATTATTTTGGTTAGTGCGTACTGGGGGGGCAAGTGTAACAATGTAGAAGTAAATACCATTTATTGTATTTGGTAGTATCTAGCGTTGGAGGGTAAATTTGGAAGCGAGTCATATGGTGACATGTAAATATGTATTTCGTTGAGTTTGAATTTATTGTTGTGGGAGAGAGGTGAAGGAATATAAAAGACGGCAATTAAAGTTGTGGGAAGGGTGATGTGATTACCTTTCTTTTGTTGTTAGTTATTCATATGTGTATTTTTGCACCTGTGTTTTAGTGCATCCAACGATCTAAACATTCAAAACCTAAAGAACTAACTGGCCAAGTCCACCGCCGTGCTGTGCAGAAGGCCTGGGTGGTTCGTTAGAGTGGAGGCTGGCCGTGTCACTCCAGCTTGTGGGTCTATGACGCCGTACCTGAGTGCTGCTGCAAGCATCGCGGCACGCCCCGTGTTTAGCCAGGTCGGGTCGTCCCATATAGTAGTTTCTAACTTATTTAAGTAAAGTCTTGTTTAGTTGTAAAATTGTAAAGGACGTTGTGAGATTGATTTCATCTCCTCGTAGTGACAATGTTGTGAGAGGAGCTTTGTCGCAGTGACAGGAAGATTTTGAAATATTGTATTATTTAAAAGCAGCCCTGTGTTACGAAAGACCTTATCGCGGATGCAAGAGCGTTAAGCTGAGCTTGACGGTTGTGCTTCCGTCGAGGAAGTCCAGTGACTTGTGAATTATATTCAGTTTGCTCAACTGTCATTTGTGCTTTATTAAGGGTATTTGTTTCATTATGTATTTGATGTGTATTCTGAAATATCGTGTCATTTAAAGGAGCCAGGTGCTATGAAGGTCTTTATTGTGGAAGCGAAAGCATTGATTTAATTTGAACTTCTCGTTCGTGCTCCCGCTGAGGAGATTCAGTAGCTTGTCAATTATATTTGTTTTTCTGTTTTCATTTGTATTTTATTAAGGATATTTTTTTAATTATATATTTGTTGTTATTTTGTATTGTGTATCTTGGATATTCAGGTTAGGGAGTTTGGACGTGTGTGTGTGTGTGAATGTGATGTGCGAGTGCGTGGTTAGGATTGAGTGAGGATATTTTGGATTATTGTTAGTTTTAGTTTTATATGTAATAAATGTTGTCGTAATTGTTCCTCTGGTGTTTGTGTTAGTGTGGGTTGGTTGTTCTCGAGTGGTAGCGCTCATCAGGGATGGGAATTGGCCATGGCAAAACACTCTGAAAATTTCAGAACCAAGATGCTCCACTCACGTCAACTTTGCAAAAGCTTGTGCCCAAGCGTTCTTTCTGAACTTTCTTGCCCACTTTAGTCTTAGGTCCAACGCCACCCAAGTCCCTGAAATTTCAGGGAAATCTGATATCCCCTAACCGCAGGGTGAGGTCATAAAACTCATCAAGCTGGTGCCAACAGCCCAATGTTTATCTTGTGCAGTTGACTGTCACCCACGCAACAGTTCCCCTTCCTTTTCTGTCCCCTCTTCATTTTGCCTGGAAATAGTGTCAAAGTCAGACCAGTACAACTGCAATTGACATAGATCACCAAGAACCCCCAGATATTGAGGATGCATACCTGGATGGGACCCATCTTTTATTACCCTACCAGCCTTGTTTGTATCCTAAAGTTAGGATGTTCTTAAAGCGTGGACTAAAACAAGTAGAGTTGCACATACTATATGAAACTGTGTGGGCATATACATTTGGACTTCTGATAGATATATAGTGCACATATTAAATTCTATGATCTCTCGAAATATTGTTTCAAAGTTTGGTGTCACGTTGTGTACCGTCATCGAATCTATCAGTTCAGTTAGCCTGAATTTTTCATTAAAAAACTTTTTAGTTCAGATATCTCAACGCACTACCTGCGGTTTGCCAGACGAGTAATATAACAAAAGAAAAAGACGGAGCTGGCTCTCAGGGACGGACAGTGCCGCTGAACTGCTGGCTGGTGCTAAATAGGGAAAAAGGAGGATCCTGAACAAACACAATGCCGTCATCAGGCGCTGGGCCAGAAATTAGTTTTTCGGACAGTTTGGCACTCACTTACCCACCACGCCAGAGCCCTCTCCCTCCCCTTGGCATTGGACCTATGACTGTTTAACTTTACTTCGGCCGATATCCAGTCCCATCTCCACAACTTAGCACTGCTTGAATCGTCAAATTTGCCACCACGATGGTCACGCAAGCCATACTGATCAACAATGAAAGAACATACTCGGCCGGAAGAATGGCTTCTTTCAGAGCGCGTCTGCCCGCCTAGGTTACTGCGCAGCGCGTGGCGCACTGCGTGGGTGACCAGTGGGTGCCGTGAACGCAGCCCGCCGCGTCATATCCTGCCCGCAGAGTAAAACTGGTGCTTTGCTCGTTTTGCTACCCACGATGTTTTTTTCGCGGAGACTCCTTTTCAATTTCGCGGACGAATTTTGTTCCCCACGGAATCCCGCGTTTTCACAGACAATTCTCATCCCTGGCTCATAGTTCGCGCCCCAGAAGCGGGGGTCGTGACAAAATGTTTTGCAAAATTCCTGATAAAAATGAAAATGCTACAAAAATTGCTGATCTCTTGTGACCCTTAACCTTTCCAAGAGGTCATCCAGGCTAGCATACATAGGAAGGTCTTACCATCAGGTATGGTTGAGGATGGATGTTGTAAACAGTATTTGAGGGAAAAAAAACTATTTTTGTCAGAAAATGGCTATTTGTAACCTATTTCCTGATCTCTTGTGACCTTTGACCTTTCCAAGGGGTCATCCAAATTAGCCGTATGTGTGTGTGTGCGTATGTGTGTAGACATGAGAATCTTTCTCAGATATTGCTGTACGCACAACCTTGAAACTTGGCAAAATAAAATAAATAATAATAATAAATAGTTTGCTTTTCTCCAGGAAAACACTGGACTCACTGCACATGCACAACAGCACACCCTCTCTCTCAGACACACGTACAATTATCGATCTATCTATCTATATCCCGTAGTCTTGCCGACCATTGGGGCACCACTGATGACTCCCTCCATTCCACTCTGTTCTCTGCCATTCTTAGCGTATTGCCCAGCCTCAGTCCTGTCCACTCTGAGACATTGTTCTCCCATCTTTTCCTCTGTCTTCCTCTCCTTCGTCCTCCTTAATAGTGCCTTGCAGGATTGTTTTAGCAAGCCCTGCTGAACGCGTGACATGCCCATACCACTTCAGTTTGCGTTTGAGGGTCCATGACTCGCAGGCATACAAGAACATTGAGATGACTAAGGAGCGCATCAGTCTGATCTTGGAGCAGATGTTTTGTGTGATGTTTTTGTCCTTCCATATGATCTTCAATCTTGTCAGTGCTGTTGTTGTCTGTGCAATCCTGGACAGTATTTCTGGTTTTGATCCCTCATCTGTCACAATGGCTCCAAAGTATTTGAATTTATTAACTGCTTCCAGTTTTTGGCTTCCAATCATGACGTCAGTGCCAATGCCACTGGTGTTATTTGTCATCAGTTTGGACTTTTCTGCACCGATTTCCATCCCATACGCAATGGCTGTACTGTCCAGCTTTTCCACCAGCTGAGCTAGCTCCTTTTCTGTTCCTGCAAGGCCATCAATATCGTCCGCAAAGCGCAAGTTTGTGATTGTTCTGCCTCCAATACTGACAGTTCCTTCATGATCTTTCAGAGCGTCCATCATGATTCTTTCCAGGAAGATGTTGAAAAGAGTAGGTGAGAGCAAGCAGCCTTGTCTGACTCCGACTGTAGCCCTAAACCAGTTTCCTATTTTGCCGTTGAAGCAGACTGTGCTAGTGGCCTTGTTGTAAAGGTTTGCTATGACTTTGATCAAGTTGGCAATGATGTTGTATAGCTTCATGGTGGACCAAAGGGCTGCATGCCACACCCTGTCAAACGCTTTCTTAAAATCCACAGACATGATAGAGGCCTTGCTGGTGCTGGAGGTACCTCTCACATAGAACTCTCAGGTTGGAGATCTGCTCAGTTGTGCTGCGCCCTGGTCTGAAGCCTGCATGTTCCTCAGCTATGATTTCCTCTGCCTGTGGCTTCAGCCTGTTCAGTAGGATCTTTAACATGACGTTGCTTGGGTGGCATATAAGACTGACCATGCGATAATTCTGACATTGATGTAAGTTGCCTTTTTTGGGGAGAGTTATTATAAGTGACTGGGTCCATGGTGTGGGCCAATCCCCTGACTGCCAGATTTTATTGCACATTGTTAGTAAGGCGCTTATCATGTCTTCTCCCCCTTCTTGGACTAGCTCTGCAGGGATGTTGTCTGCTCCTGCTGCCTTCCCTTTTTTCAGCGACTTCACTGCAGCCTCTACTTCTTCTCGGAGGATGGGATAGTTGCCATTGTTGGTCACGGGTGGGTTGACAAGTATGCCTGGGTCCCCTGTAGCTCGGTGGTTGTACAAATCTAAGCAGTACTCTGTCAATCTCTTCAGTATGTCTTGGTCTTCCGTAAGACAGTTCCTTCACTATCTTGAATGATCGAGGAGCGTCCTTGTTTTACACTGATCAGGTCTTTCACCAGCTGGTATGTTTTTTTGCTATTATTTTTGTTCAGATTTTCTTCTACATGTTTACACTGATCTTCAATCCACTTATTCTTTGCCTTTTTCATGCTTTTCTTGATATCCTGGTTAATTTCCCTGTATTGTTTAGCTCCTTCTACCTCTGATTTCTTTTTCTTTAATTCTCGACGCTTGTCACATAGAACAAAGATGTCAGCTGTAACCCAAGGTTTCTTTGCTTGTCGGTGTATGCCAAGGATCTCACTGGCTGTTTGGGTTACAGCAGTGTTAAATGTGTCGATCAGTGTGTCCACATCTGCGTCTTCTGCACCTAGAAGTAGCAGTGGCGCGAATTTTCTTCCTATCTTTGCCTGGAAGGCTTCCGCTACCTCTGGGTCTTTCAGCTTCTCGATGTCAAATTTGATTCTGGTGGGACCCTGCTTGTTGACCTTTAGGCGGAGTCGGAAGGTCATCATCACTAAGTCATGGTCGCTTCTAATGTCTGCTCCTGGAAAACTTCTTGTCTTGGCAATGTTCACACTGGTTTGGAAGCATCTGTCTCTTCACCATGATGTAGTCAATTTGGTTATGGTGCTCTCCGTTTGGGCTGTGCCATGTCCATCTTCTGGATGCTTTATGTGGGCCAAACGTGTTCATCAGCTTTAGATCATTTGAGTTGGCAAATTCCAGGAACCTTAAGCCTCTGTCGTTGGTCACTGCATTGCAGTAGCGTCTGCATGTGCCTTTCCAGTTCCTAGCAGCATCCTCTCCTATTTTGGCATTCTAGTCTCCCTGCACAAGAATGTCTTTCTTGGGGGTCTGGTCCAAGACTTCTTGCAGTTGGCCATAGAAGTCTTCTATTTCCTCATCGCCATAGTCTGTTGTTGGGGCGTAAACTTGTACAATGGTGATATTGAACAGGGTTGCCCTCAAGCGCATGGTAATAAGCCTACTGGAGAATGGCCAACAACTCATGACAGTGTTCACGATGTCTTTGTGGACGAGAAATCCGACACCTTGTTTGTGTTTGTCTTCTCTGCCACTGTAATACAGTTTGTGGTTTTGCTGGGTTGACGTTTCCCCAAGGTTCTTCCATCGTACTTCGCACAGTCCTAGGATGGTCCAGTGGTATCTGTTCATTTCGTGCGTCAATTCCTCTACCTTACCAGGCGTTCTTAATGTTCTGACGTTCCAGGTGCCAATGCTGATGTTGTTTCTGGCACGGAGTTTTGGTGGCGCACCAGTAACACGCTTAACCCCTCTGCCCTGGCACAAGACAGAAGGCATGGTCCTTGTTTCGGGCGACGACCGATCCGGTATGGATTCTCATAAGGTTGTCAATGCATGTGGTGTGCCTTGGGCAAAAGAACCTGGCGGAGCCCATCCCTCTCCAGGCTGTTAACCACAACGCACAATTATACACTACTTTAAACCACCCCATCCCTTCCCAACACCTTACATTCCACTTCCCTCTAGAATCAGAATAAAGGCAGTCAGTCAACAGTTAGCTAAAGGTGAGCTAAATGTTAAATGCCCGAGAGAAAAGAAAGTCTTTAAGTGAGCTTTGAACTGTGACAATGAGGGCAGATTCAATTGGCATCGAGTTCCACACACTTGGGGCCAAAAAGGTGAAAGAACGGTCCCCGACAGTTTTCATGTTAAGCTTTGGGATTTTAAAAAGTTTCTCACTGGAGGAACGGAGGGTGCATGATGGCTGATAAACAGACAGCTTGGCAGAAAGTTACAGTGGGAGAGATCTGTCAAAATGCTGATAGGCGAAAATTGCAATTTTGTACTTTATTATATTTTCTATTCTTTATTTTACTTTATTCAAGGGGTGGCTAAGAGAGCCTGCACGCATATTGTAACTGGTTGTCTCTTTGAAGAAATAAAAGACCGTATATAGAAAGTCAGTTGACCCAGATTAGAGTCCGTAATTTTTGTCATATTTACTTGAAATTTTGGATATAGCTAGTTTGGAGAAAGACATTGGATGAGTTCGTTAGCCAGCTTGTACCCTTTCAACTTCTTCAGTTAAACTTAATTCTTCCCCCCCCCCCCCCCCCCCCCACCCCCAAAAAAAAAAAAAAAAATAGTAAAAAATCTTGATTTCTGGAGAAAGTCAGACAGTGGCGGTGACGTAAAAGAAGCAACTCCATCACCACGCAGACATAGACGCAATACTCTAAATATGACGTAATTCTCTCTCTATCGCTCTCCCTCACACACACACACAGATGCGCACATTTCCAAGATGCACAGATCCTCATGGGCCTGGAGGGTGCACGAGGATCAATGCCTCTTGGAGATGTTTTGAGTGTGTGCGTGCATGCACACACCAACACGCTTTCAGAAGAGCATGCAGGTGTACTTATTACATCATGTAGCTAGGTTAAGTCAAGTACCATGAAATTCTAGTTTTGTCACTGTTTTCTTGAGTCTTGAAGTGAAAGTAAAATTCATATCCCGTCAAATATAAAATTACGTAAAAAACAAAAAAAAAGTCATGACAAACGACGTTCGACAAACCAATAACGCGTATCAGAATCAGGTCAAAGACAAAAGGTATGGACCCTTGACAGCAAGGAAAGCTCTGATACAGAAGGGACTTTGTGGGTAAAGGTTCATCCCATCTTGTTTATGTCTTGTGTTGCAATGGTAGTATGCCTTTATTTCCTTAGAACCGTCTTGTTGGTGCCTAGATGAATCTAGCTTGTCATTAAATTTAAAACCTGGTTATGCCTCACTGGCATTTGCAGCAGTCAACAGGGATTGCGTAGTTTATATTCACTTTGCTTTCCTTCAAAATAACAGGCTCAAAATCATTTTGGTTGCACACTGTACACAGCAACCTATTTCCTACGGCTACAGATGTGTGATTGATGGCTATTTTGAAAATGGCAGCCATGTTTGTCCGATAGTCAACAAAATGCATATTACTGCATCAACACTATCACTATGGTCTAATTTCATTTCTCAAAAAAACTGTCTCACAACACTCCTTCACTGTGCTCTCAACATAGAATACTGAATAATTTTTTTAAAAGAGACGGATGAAAACATGGACTAGAAATAATGCAAACGTGCACATTTTTTAAAAGGATCCTACTGGTCTGGAAAAGAGCAATTGTTTTGGCAATCCAAAAATATACTTATTTTATCAATGATGTCAACTTCAGCAGTCTGGTGCCCTACATTGCTTAGCACCCCCAAACTAAAAAAAAAAAAACAAAAAAAAAAAAAAACATACCTTGTATGCAAATGGTACACGTTTTCTCTGTTTGTACATCGGCCTGTCAGTTACCAGCTGCCAAATGAGTACATGTATCCAGCCCTGAAAGTCTAAAATTTTGCCCACCAGCCTTTGGCTAGTGACTTCAAAGTTTTACTAGCCAAACTGAAAATGTTACTAGCCAAACTGAAAATTTTACTAGTAGTAGTACTGAAAATAGCCCAACGCAACCATATTATGTACCACAAGTGTTTGATGCCCAATGTTACTTTGTTAGTGGTTTCTGCCGAGAGGCATTGAGAACAAATATTTAAACAATCGTAACCAAGTTAGTGTTTATGTCCCGACTTCAAGCTTTTCATAGTATCAAGTGGAGAAATAACTGTGGTGGGATAGTAGAGCAGGGCTTCTGTTTTCACAACAGGTGAAAGGGTCTGTAGACCCCCAGGTATAATTTTTAGAGGGTACACAGACCCCCATCTGAGCATTATAGAGGTTCCGCAGATTTATTTAAGAAAGACTGCATCATCTGTATGTTCCTTAAAATAAATTAACTCATTTCACTCTCTCCTCTTCAAATGTGTTGTGACAGTGTGTGTGTGTCCTTTCCATGATGCCGATTCTTTAACTGGTGAGTTATCGTACAAAAGCCTGTCACCCTCTCCGTCTCTCTCACACAGAAAAACATCGTTTGATAATGTATTGTAACAGACAATATGGCGTCACGCTGAATGCAGATTGACAACCAAAGTCTGACTTGTCTAAACTCTGTGTGTGTGTGTGTGTGTGTGTGTGTGTGTGTGTGTGTGTGTGTGTGTGTGTGTGTGTGTGTGTGTGAGAACTAATGTACTTAAAAGTTGGTTTCAACCCATTTAACTGGAAAGACGTATGTCTCCAATTTTAGAGCTGTGTACCAGAAGATGGCCGGATCCACGACCACGATAAAAAAACAAAAAAAAAAACCTGACAAACTTATTTCTGTTAAAATTTCTGGACTTGCTTTTTGAGTTCGCCTCCATGCACATTGCGCATGCCATCCGTGTGCCATCGTGCTTTAGCTATGGAAATACACGCAGCCATGAACTGTGAAAACTGCGAGTCGCAGCGGTGGTGCCACGCACGGCCCAGGCGGCGTATCATTTCTGGTACTGTCGCTTGTTTATGGAGATGACTGTGTCGAAGTGCAACTTTCTTCTAAGCGATTATCACGATCAGATGGTGCCGGATTAAAGAATCAGAAGCATTCCAGCTTCCTTTATTTTTTTTCCATTTACAACTTCGTTCACGATCGAAAGTGAAACGCACCATGCGGTATCCCATAATAGTATGAATGGTGACGTCACTGCAAGTAACGCGTTCAAAATGTAGCGTGCACTTTGTAATAACATGCCGACACCACATGTAAACTAACAGTTTGCCCGTTCAGTTACACTCGCACGGACCCCGGAGTCAGGTCGATTCTGAACGCAGTCGCGACTGAGCGAGCGCTAAACGAACCAACTCATCACTAAAAATAGAACGACTGTCACCGACCTCAGTTAGGGTACGCACGGTGGTGCAAAGATGATGCGTCTCGGAAGCAGATGCACTGAATTTTAGTGCGTCTGACTACCCCGTAGTTAGATTTTTGGTACGTGATTTTGAGTTTTAATGCACCATAGACGCACTAAAACGGGTCGCTACGAGAAGTGAAGGTTGAACGTTCGGGCACTTTCGGATTTAGAACTGAAGAAGTACGGACTGGAATGCACGAGCACACTCGCATTTGGCGAGTGGATGTTTTTTTTTTACTCGCCAAACAAAAAAATAACTTGCCATGGCGAATAAATTACTCGCCACTTTCAGGGCTGGCATCATGTTTTCATGTAAGCAATCACAGTCATATTCCACTATAATTAATCAGACTCACAAACCAGATAGGTGAGGCTAGCGCTGGTAGAACAGTACACACACCATTTATTACCAAGGGAATTACTCAGCGCTGGACATAAACACAGTTAGATCCCCTGCACCCTCCAATCAGGCACCCAATCGCCAGCCCACAGAAAAAAATATGCAGGTAAAGAACAAGACGATCATATACTAATACATCCCTGAAAAAGATGCATAAGGTCAAGCCTTTAACCCATGTCTTTTTCTGGAACTTAGGAAGTAGGCAGGAGAAACACACATACACAAACAAGAAGATGCATTACTAGTACTAAATGTCGTTGGGTAAATACCCTGAAAGCCCACAGCAGATGCACAAGACAATACACACAATACAACAATGTAACAATACAAATTTTGCCTCAAGTTACAGAATACTCACAAACCAGATAGGTAAGGCTAGCACTGGTAGAACAGAACACATACCATCGGGAATAGTATGCTAAATAGTAAATGCATAAAAACAAGTCTCTAATTTAATTTAAGTGCAAAAGCCAATTGAAAAAAAATAATGTTTACATAGTTCTGAACACTGACAAAGTTGTTCAATACAGCTTCACTGCAATGTTATTCTCATTTTTTTATCTCGCGCAATGACATACAGTTTCTGCAAGATAAAAATGACTACACTAGATGATTTTTATGTGCTATAAACTATTCCAATTGAAAATAAGCCCATTTTTACAAACTGAGCCAAGTTTTGGCACAAAATCAATTACATTCACAAGATTGAACATAACTTTACACCTTCACAAAATATATTTTTGGTCTCAGTCACAAGGGCAAATCACAAACTCTTGGGAAAAAATAAGTATGCATACCAATCCCACTAACAAGCACAGCCATTATATCAAACTAGTGATGTTTATGTGATTTTCAAAAAGGACTGTTGCTACTTTTCAAGTGTTTGTCCATAAGTTTACACTTTCTGACTCGCACACAGGAAAAATCTTAAGATTATTCATCTAGTCTAAAGAAGACACTATCATCGAGCCTGCTTTCACCTGTAAGCAGTGTGCATACTGTTCTGGTAAAATTTCATTTCTTAGTTCATCATAATTACATAAATAGTAGCAAAATGACAGGAAACAGGATGCATGAATATAACTTTACACGGTCAATTTCACACATTTGCCTTGTAACTTGACAAGTAGAATTATTTAGAAATTTGTTGATTGCCAAAAGAAGAATGATGTTTGCACTAACATAATCTCATGACAAAAACATGAAATAGAAAGGTAAAAAATAATGAAATGTCACATTTGAACATAACATGATGGCACAGGACCATTTTTTTTAATTTAAAGCACAAAAGTAAAGGTGCTGAGTTATGAAATGCAGATTTGAAAGCTGTTTGTAATGATAAATATTAAGATAGTGCATGCATTAAGATTACTGCACAAATTTCATTTTCAATGCACAACGGGAAATGTAATCATCATTGCATGAACGTAACATGACACAACGTAGAGTTATGTTCATGAGGAATAGCTTTGACAATGACATTATCTTGTTTTGCCGTCACTAAAATTTTATAGGCCTTCAAATTCATATTTTATAGCTTTATCTGGTTATCTTACGTACTTTATTGCAGGACGGCAAAAGAAATGAAATAAGTGTTCGTTCATAACTTTGCACAGTGCATGTGATGTACTCAGTACTGATGGTGTAAAGTTATGTACAAACAAAAAACAAAGAAATGTTTATCCTAGAATGTCACATGCTTGCTTTATTATTTTTAAAAAATTAAACAGCATATTTTCAGCTGTTGGTAGTTTATTTTATATAAAGTGATTCTTGTGATTTTAGGTGATAAATGTTTGAATGTAACTTTACATCCCACAGTCACAAAGTTGTGTCAAGTTATGTTCGTGAGGAAAAATTGTTAAGAGTATAGAATATGTTGTGTACCAGCATGTGGATCACTATTTTTATGTGTTGGCATCACCTGCTATATGATTGGCAACAAAATATACCCTGCAACAAAAATAATGTGAAAACTGGTTTTAACTTAATATTTACATGCCAGCACGCAGAAGAAAATACAATAAAATTATTTCAACTGAACAAAATTAGGTATTTTGGGGCATATCAAGGTCTTGTCTAAATAAGTATAGTCCTACAATAGTTTTATTGCAGAATAAGTGAAAAGAAAATAATATATTTATAAAGTTTACTGGACTGCTCGAACATCACAATTTACACCCAAAATTTTGACGCATACTGTAAACCTCGTAAAGGGTTTCTTTCATCTATCACCCATGCATCCCCTTCAAAACCTTGATATAAATCACTACACCAGGTGTCTTCAGCAAAAACAACAGAGTAGAGATAAATGAGTGTTTGAACATAACTCAACATTTACACCATTCTAAGTCTTCAAAACTGGATCATTTGATTTTCCATGTAAGAACCACAAACCTTTCATTATAAAAACAACTATACATAATAACATGTAAGTTTTAATAACTGACCATTTTTTTAATGTGTTATAGTAGGATGATTTTTGCTGACAAAATTTAGAATACATGTTATGTTCAAGAAGGCTCTCATATTATGGTGAATTATGCAAAAGCAACTTACACTAGAAAATAATCAACTCAATGGTGATTTAGGCCAGCATTGCAAACATCTTGTGACAGTGACTGTGATTTTTCATAGTGCAGCATGGCTTTGAAAATCTGAGTTCCATGGAGCATGTGTAATATATGTCACGTTTTGTTACAAGTTATAATTCGGACTTGGGAAAACAAACTGTGATAATGTCCCAAATTCTTCTGTGGCCTCCCATAAATCATGTAAGACTGGAAATCTTATCTATTTCCCTACAACATGATGTATGCCTTAGTTTGATCTGACCACTTCTGATAATTTTGTAGCAGGTTTTGTGAGGGAGGGTGTAGATTTTACCACTAGACACCCAGTTGTACTCTTGACCATATTTTTTTTGTGGGCTCGCGACGAGTGCCTGATAGGGGGCAGGGGATCTAACTGTGTCTGTCCAGTGCTGAGTAATTCCCCTGGGTATGTGTACTAATCAAAAGTGAAAACTAAATGTTTCTAATTTCCAACACAATTTAGCTGCGGTTAAAAAGTAATGGTGGTAAAATGGTCATTCAAAAGAAGACATCGCAAACAAACTTTTTTAATGGTTCTAAGGGCAAAATCCAAGGATCCTACTAATTTTGCCAACTGAGTGTTGACGGCTAGCAGTGACCAAAACTTACATTTGCAGGATAATGCACTTTCTTTTTAAAAGACAGTTAAAATCCTCTCTACTGCTAGCCTCATACCTATTTTCCACATTTTACTTTTAGTCACCAAAATTGGAGAATAAGTATAACTCATAGACTGATGTTTCCTATCACAAAAATGAGATGTGACATGAGCTGACTGACTCAGCACAATTTTCTCTAGGATCTTGGAAAGAAAGGGAAGATTAGACACTGGTCTATAATTCTTCAGCAAGTTTGCATCCATCCCTGCCTTCTTCAACAATGGAATTACCACAGCCTGCTTAAAATGCTGAGGCACAGACCCTGACTCCAGAGACAAGTTAATAATTCTGGTTATCACAGTCACACTGACAAGCTCATCAGGGCATAGCTTGAGTATAGAGGTGGGAATGGGGTCAAGGGAACAAGATTTGGTAGGTGAGGAAATAATGAATTTCTTTACACTTACAATCTCCTTTGTGACAGAAGTGAACGCATGTGTAACACAGGCCCATCTTATGGGATATAGGACACAGCATCAGAACAGTTGTCAAGTTCCTGATGGATTGTGCTTATCTTAGAGTCAAAGTACTGACAAAACTTATCAGGAAGATCATTCATCGGAATGGTATTCGGAAGTACATGTTCATTTTTCTTTCCAAGAAGTTCATTTGTAACTTAATGTAAGGCTAAACAGCTGACGACTAGATGTGCAATCTTCAAGTTTGGCACAAAGTCTTTCTTAGCTGCACGCTCAGTATCCTGTGGCCAATTTTGAAGGCAGTGGCTTTAAATAATATTCTCCTAGAAAATTCCAAAGTTAAACTAAATTCACCACAGGGCAGGACAGACAAACACTGGCCCATTACATACTCACTTTTGCTATCACATGTGCGTCAGAAAACGTATGGTACATGAAAAGGAATCAACCATACTATAACAATTAACATACCAGAGTACTGTGTTCTACTTAGACTACAAATCATAGCAAACCTCTAACAACATTCCTGTGAACATTAAAGACTTCTTTCAAAGCTGCTTCCATTTTGGTCCAAAAATGTTATAAACCATCATGCTCCAGTTAACTTGCTGACACCTGAAAAGAACAAGAAAAATTGCACACTTTAAATTAAACTGTTTAAACAGATCAATTTACAGATTTCAAAATTAACCAATTCGCTGCCATCCTTAGTGGGTTATATCTTGTATTACTGCACCTATCTTTTTGAGCGTGTCAATAATATTTACAGCATTCATTTCGGCATTAAAAAAAACACCAAAATCACAGTTCCACGTTGCTCCCTGTTCAGGAGGGAGCCGTTAAAAATATTAAACAGAATGTCATTGTCAGGTCAGTTGGACGCCAAATCGTGGCCAAAGCCATATATTCAGAAGTCAATTTCCACTGTTGGCGACTAGAAAGTGGAAAAGAGGTTAAACAAAATTTAAAAATTGCCTGATCTGTACAAAACTGTGTATAAAATGTACGTGCAAATCAAGTGGATTGCAAGCCGCTGCTATTCAATAGATCAAATAAGAACAAATTCAACAGATAAAGAATTAAATTTAGCTAAACACCTTTTCACCGATCATGACTACATTTTTACTGAGTAGCCTTCATTACTTTGATTCTAATAAAGTTTGTTTAGCAACATCTTTTGGTCCCGCGAGGCGTCAGTACTGCGTCCTAGTTCTTGATCTTCTCGGTCATGCGATCGAACTTGGCGCCATGAACTACCGTAAAAGAATGTCGCAAAAGACAACGTAATTGTTACCTGGGCTTGGTATGGTAATCAATACCATGTTAAATGTGCATTACATTGTGCAAGATCCCTATGTAAAGAAAAAGTGCATTGGAATACTTACCGATGTCTTTGCACAACTGATTTTGCTGAACAGCAATTTGTACATGCGGCTAACTACAAAACGTCAGCCGGTCTCTGACTGGCCGTGATTTTTGTTTCCGGTTCCAGTTGAGAAATCGTCTGCTAGGGGCCATAGTACACAGTGGGCCTCCCTTAGTGCAGTCCCATCTGTTAAAATGCCTTAGTCTTAGTCTGTCCCAGTCATCCCCTAATTTTTCAATCCCCTAAACAACACTACCGCCCACTTGCTGCACATCTGCCATGCACAAAATAAATAAATAAAATTAAAAAAAACACATCACCAGTCTCATTCCCTGGCTATAAACATGATTCTGACCAACCCTACATCCAAGCGCAGCCAAAACTGGTACTGACACACCTCAAATCACCATCCGCTTGGCAAGTCAAACTAGGACAAAAGAGTCCGATGGTTAAGCCATGAATCAAAGCACCAAACATGTCTCTTCTCATCTATCATACTGCCTCTGTACAAAATGCAAATAAAAAGGCATAAGATCTGTTTTAAAAACACCGGTCCTTGCACTGCCTCACCTACCTCATTTGAATATATTCACGTGACCAAGGGGGTCTGTGACAGTCAAACCTGCAAGGTGTTTTTTGTTTGTTTGTTTTGGGTTTTTTTGGTTTGTTTGTTTGTTGTGGGTTTTTGGTTTGTTGTTTGTTTGTTTGTTTTGGGGTTTGTTTTGTTTTTTGGGGTTTTTTTCCCGTCAGTTCGACTTATCCGTTAGTTGTTCGACTGAAGATACGATTCCATAAATGAAGCACTAATACGATCCGAACCCGATGCGGCCGTGATGCAATTTTCCGTCAAAAATTGCGTCATTTTCGCCGAGTGGGTTGTTTTTTGTTTATGTTTTTTTTTTTTTTTTTTTTTTTTTTTGTAGGGCCCTCTTTCTGACGCGTCAGTCTTGGGTGTCAGATTTATCATCTACAAAAGATCACCAAAACGTGACGTTCTAGAGTACAAAGTTAGCTTAGTGTTGTTTGAAACAACAACTGAGTACTCCACTACTGGAGACGGCAACGTCAAGACTGACTGACAGAATTAAAATCATGTTACGCCATAACAGTCATAGGTCCAACGCCAAGGGGAGGGAGAATGTTGTGGTAAGTCAGGTGGGTTAGGGTCACGCTATCTGTCATCAGCGCCAGCGCTGCCCCGTGTTTGTTTTGTTAAGCCGTTACTCGCTACATTCCCCCTACACAGTTCAGTCTTGCTTCCTTGTGTCCTCTCTCCATTTTGGCTGGTAGCAGTGTCTAATAGCTAAGTCAGACCTGTACAACTGAAGTTGACATAGATCACTTTGAACCACCAGACAGTATTGAATCGGTTCATGGGAATCTGTGCATTTTTGCAGATTCATTTTACATCCTTATTAGATCCCTCAGATGAGTAAGCCACTGCAGACTTATTTGCTTATCCAGAGCCTTCCATCCACAAGAAGCATAGATTTTCATGAGGCCATGCATGTTGTAAAGGCTGCTGTAAATCAACGTGTTCTTTTTGACCTTTTACATAATCCGGCCTCGTTGCATCCTAAAGTTGAGGGTGCTATTATTGGTTAAAGCGCAGAGTGGACTAGAAGATCATACTGTAGAGTTGCACATACTATAATTATGAAACTCAACTGAACAGTGTAGACATGTAAAAGCGTTATGATACGTATGAAGCGTACATATTTAATCCACGATATCTGCAATTAATTGTCTCGAAATATTGTTTCAAAATTAAGTTTTGAAATTTGGTGTCACATTATGGTTCCGTCATCGAATATATCGGTTCCGTTTGCCTGCTTTTTAAAATAAAATAATAATAATCAGTAATATATAACTCTTCTATTATAGCGCAATATCACCACAAAGAAGTGCTCAGAGCGCCGCTTTACATCTAGATAATCTAACTAACTGAAATTAACTAAGTGAAGTACAGACAACGTACAAAAACACAACCATTCATAGGTCCAAATGCACACTGACACAATACTAAAATAATAAACATAACATTTCAAGAGCCTGCTGAGATATATAAACGTTGATGGGAAAACGTAGGGTTTTTCAATCCCTTTCAAAGGCCAAGTTGAAAAAAAAGTTTTTAATCTAGCCCTGAAAATGGCCAAAGATGTTGCATGGCGAATATCATGGGGAAGACCATTCCACACTTTGGGAGGTTGGGAAAAAAAAGGACAGCTGTCCAAAGTTTTCAAAGGACACTCTGGGGGTTGTCAATATTCTGTCGTCAGTGCTGGAGCGCCTGGTGTATAGACAGGGAGACTGGAAGACAAGTATGCCGGGAGTGTTTTATCAAAGGCCTGAGTAAAACGAGGGAAGCAGTTTTGTATTCAAGTCTGAACTTCACAGGAAGCCAGTGTAACTACTTAAGCAAGGGAGTGATGTGGTCACGCTTTGATTTTTTTTTTTTTTTCAGTACAAGTCTTGCTGTTTGCTTTTAAAATCTTCTAGAGCCTGTAGAGCAGATCGTTCGACATACCTGACATTACAGAGTTACAGTAGTCAAGCCTTGACAAAATCTGTGAACAAGCGATTTGCTTACAGGCATCGTCAATACGGTACTGTCGAACAGAGTTAAGCCTCCTGAGCTCAAGATAGCAGCAGCGGGACAGATGAGACACACGGTCGTTCATGGACAGCACATTATCAATGTAAACACCTGGTCACACATTTTTTGAGAGGGATGTCCTGTCCACAAACGATCAAGGACTCATCATGGGAGACACTCACCCTGGCGTGAGTGCCTACCACAATGGCATCTGATTTTCCTTCATTGAGCTTTAGCTTGTTGTCTATCATCCCGTCCTTAACAGCTTCTATATATTGTTCCATGTCATGCAGAAGAGACGGGAATGTGTGCGAGGAGCATCTTTCTCAGTTCACCTGTGTGTCATCCGCATATTTGTGATGTTCACATCCTTTACTGGCGATCACCTCGGACACAGGCTGGGTGAACAGAAAACAAGACCGGTCCGAGAGCTGAGCTCTGGGGCACGCCATATCATCTCAGAAGGATGGGAGCGGAAGTTGAATTTTGTATAATGACACGTTGGAACCTGTCAGACACTGAAATATGAGGCCGGAGAACCAGTCAAGGACCCGCTATATTATTAGTTCAGATGTTTAAGCGATTATGCATCACTACCTCCTTTTCGTTATCTCAGTTATAACAATAGATGAAGACTGAGCTGGCTCTCAGGGGCGAACAATGCCAGCAATAGAAAACCCGCTGACCGCTGGCTGGTGCTAAAGAGGGAAAAGAAAGGGTCCTGAAATACGATACCGTCATCAGGCGTTGGTCCAAAAATTAGTTTAGATAGCTTGACCCTCACCCACAACCTTACCACAACCCTCTCCCTCCCTTGGCGTTGGAGCTAAGATTGTGTACAGTGAGTGAAATATCCGACGCCAGACACTTAACAACATGATATGTTACATGTTATTGCCAACGTAGCGACTCAGTCGTGACGTTAAATCGAATCACCATATCAATATTATCATGTTTTAAAAAAACAAATTGTTGAGAACAACGGGCTGTTCTGCAAGGAAGGTTACAGAACATGACGTGAAAATACGCTGTTGTGAACAGAACAAATTAGTAAAAAAAAAAAAAAAAATTAAAAAAAAAAAAAAAAACTAACAAAAAACAAACAAACATGAAATAGGCTAGAAAAAATACTATATAACTTATTTCGTAACATGGAATCAGTGTCAAACAACATAACATTTTTTTTCTAAAAAGATCTTGGTTCAAATAAGACGTCACTGAGAAAACGTTTTGACTGGCAAATGAAACAAGATGGGATGAACCATAAGTTGACCCACAAAGTCCCTTCTATTTGAGAGTTGTCCTCACTGTCAATGGTCTCTACCTTTTGTCTTTGACCTGATTCTGATGTTGAATTATCTCCTCAGTAAAATTGAAAAAGTCCTTCAGATCTGCCAATGCGTTAGTGGGTTCTGTAAGGGGCGCAGGATTCCGTAATTTTATATTTTATGTGATATGAGTTTCCTCGCGCTGGGACCATATGGCGTTGAGGCGCGTCCCCTGGGTGGTGGATAAGGGTCCCTCACGAGAGGGGTGCACCGAATGAAATAAGGTGCCGTGAACCAACATGGTCTAAGGGAAGGTGACCCCGACAGAAAACCCCTGGTCCTCCTAGTAAGGGGGTTGGGCGTAGGGATAGCTTCCCCACCCTGCAAATAAGGAAATAGCTACAAAAACGCCGACGAAAAGACAAACAGCAATTTCTTTCCAGGAGGAGGAAGGTTCTTCTACCAGAAGATTTATGACGTCCTGTGGTAAAAGCCGGAAGTCTTCGGAAGCCACAGGACCGAACCGCCTCTCTCTATCCAGGGACACAACCATGGGCACATGGAATGTCAAGACCATGTACCAGAGCGGCAAGGCCGCCCAGATAGCAGCGGAAATGCAAAAGTACAACCTTTCCCTGCTAGGTATCAGTGAAACCAGAGTGGACGCAGTCTGGCCAGAAAAGGCTGTTAAGTGGGGAGATGATTCTGTATTCAGGTCATGAAGAGGAGAATGCCCCCCATACAGAAGGAGTAGCATTCATGCTGTCACCAGTGGCACAGAGAGCGCTGATGGGCTGGGAACCTCTTGGGCCAAGAATTATCACAGCAGTCTTTAGAACCAAGAAAAAGATCAAGCTGAACGTCATTCAGTGTTATGCGCCCACTAATGACAGTGACGAGGAAGAGAAACAAGAGTTCTACGACCGACTCCAGAGTGCCGTGGACAAATGTGCGGAGCGAGACATCACCATCGTCATGGGCGATTTTAATGCCAAAATAGGGGAGGACAACACCGGATACGAAGAGGTGATGGGGAGACAGGGACCGGGGGAGATGAGTGAGAACAGGGAGAGGTTTGTAGACTTTTGTGCTCTAAACAGACTTGTCATTGGAGGCAGCATCTTCCCACACAGAAGAATACACAAAGCAACTTGGGTCTCACCTGACCATACTACAGAGAACCAAATAGACCATATCTGCATTGGCAAGAAATTTAGAAGATCCCTTCAAGATGTTCGAGTGAGGAGGGGAGCAGATGTCGCCTCAGACCACCATCTGCTTACCTTAAGAATAAAGCTCAAGTTAAAGAAAAGCAGCACAGGGACAACAAGAAGGCAGCGCTATAATGTAGGTCTCCTGAGAGAGACTGGAGTGAGAGAAGAGTTCAAACTGGTGCTGTCCAACCGGTTTCAAGCGCTACAGGAGCTAGTAAATGAAGAGGAGGCGGTCACCACAGAGCGCAGTGGAAGGCAGTTAGAGAGGCGCTGAACTCAACCTGCAAAGACACTGTAGGGTTCAGGAAACACCATCACAAGGACTGGCACAGACCTTGAAGAAGATATAAGTGAGGAGGAAGAAGAAAACAGTTGTCAACAACAGTCGCACGAGAGCAGCCAAAGCAAGGGCACAGGAGGAATACTCGGAAGCCAACCGCGAGGTGAAGAGGAGTATCAGGGCAGACAAAAGGGCCTACACAGACAGCCTGGCAGTAGAGGCAGAAAAGGCAGCAGGCAGCGGCAACATGAAACAGCTCTACGACATTACCAGAAGATTGTCGGGCAAGTATGGCCATACAGAAAGACCAGTAAAAGACAAAGAAGGCAAGCCTATTGCAGACAGAGCAGACCAACTCGACAGATGGGCCGAGTATTTTGAAATGTTACTGAACAGACCCAGCCCACCCGACCCTCCAGACATCCAGCCAGCAGAGACCGACCTACCCATCAGCTGTGACAGACCCAGCCGGGAAGAGATCAGAAGAGCAGTGGCATTTTTGAAGAACGGCAAAGCAGCAGGGCCAGATGGCATCCCAGCGGAGTCTCTGAAAGCAGACCTAGAGACAACAGTAGAGATGCTGTACCCACTGGAAAGATCTGGGAAGAGGAGGTGATGCCGGCTGACTGGAAGGAGGGGTACCTAATCAAGCTTCCCAAGAAAGGCGACCTCAGCAAGTGTTCCAACTACAGAGGAATCACCTTGCTGTCAGTACCAGGAAAGGTCTTCAACAGGATCATCCTGAAAAGAATGAAGAGCTCCATTGACCCCCAGCTGAGAGACCAGCAAGCAGGATTCAGGAAAAACCGATCATGTACAGACCAGATCGCCACTCTCCGCATCATCGTGGAACAGTCTCTGGAGTGGAGCTCCCCGCTGTACGACAACTTTGTGGATTACGGGAAAGCATTTGACAGTGTGGACCGAGAGACTCTGTGGAAACTCCTACGACACTACGGTGTACCCACAAAGCTCGTCCGCCTGATCAAGAGCAGCTATGATGGCATGACATGTAGCGTGGTCCACGAAGGGTAGTTCACCAGGGAGCTCCAGGTCAGAACTGGTGTCAGGCAGGGGTGTTTGCTGTCTCCGTTCCTCTTCCTACTGGCCATAGACTGGGCCATGAAGAGGACCACAGAGCACAGACGAAATGAAATACAGTGGACACTGTGGACACAGCTTGACGACCTCGATTTTGCAGACGACTTGGCTTTACTGTCCCACACTCATCAACAAATGCAGGACAAAACCACGATCCTTGCTGACATCTCGTCCCAAGTGGGCCTCACCATCCACAAACAGAAAACAAAGACAATGAGGCTGAACGCAACCAGGGAAGAACCAGTCTTGCTTGCTGGCACCCCGTTGGAGGAGGTGGAGTCCTTCAACTATCTCCGGAGCATCATGGACAAAAAAGGTGGCACTGATGCAGATGTCAGAGCACGAATTGGTAAAGCCAGAGCAGCCTTTCTCCAGTTGAAAAAAGTGTGGAGTTCCAGAGAGCTGTCACAACACACCAAAGTTCAGATTTTTAACTCCAACGTAAAAGCAGTTCTCCTATATGGAGCAGAGACTTGGAGATTGACAAAAAACCACAGTCAGCAGAGTACAGATCTTCATAAACAGTTGCCTTAGAAGAATTTTGAAAATTCACTGGCCAGAGAAGATCAGCAACGTCAGACTCTGGGAGAGAACAGAGCAGATAACAGCAGAGAATGAAATTGGGCAAAATGGATTGGTCACAGTCTGAGAAAGCCAGCTTTCAGTATCACTAGGCAGGCACTGTCATGGAACCGCCAGGGAAAGAGGAAAAGAGGCAGGCCGAGAAACACCTGGCGTCGAGACCTCCAAGCAGACATCAAGAGACTGGAAACCACCTGGAGTATAATCGAAGGAGAAGCACAGGACAGGAGTCGCTGTAGGTGTCTTGTACCCTGGCAGGGGTGACAGGCATAAGTAAGTAAGTAAGTACCCTTAAATATACACAAGCAATTACCTCGTATGCACCAAATTGAAAAAATGACCCCGAGATATGCCTGAGCGCTCCCTCATATTCTATTATCAGAATTGTGAACCCGGTACATGTAAATTGGATTGGATAAAGGACAACACTGTCGCATTGACAAGTCTTATTAGCTACCTTACAGAGAGAGACACCTGATTTAAAAGACAGTGTATCTATGCTATTACCTCACCCTGTTTTAAGTCAGTTGTACAGTCAACAAGACATGTGTGTTGTGAAAGCATTACCTGACTGGTTTCTGATGAACCCTGAGCACCCTGGCCAAGTGGTGCCAAGTGGAACTTCATACTTATTATCAAGTTGCAACTAACTTTTAGGTAACCTTTAAGTTAGTTGTTATAAGAACTTATTAATTACTTACCATAAGAACTTATTAATTACTTACCATAAGTTCTTATAACAACTTGACTCTAGTCAACAAGATACTCGGACAGATTTGACAACTTACTTACTTACTTACGCCTGTCACCCCTACCAGGGTATAGGCCGTCGACGAGAGACCTCCAGCAACTCCTGTCCTGTGCTTCTCCTTCGATTCTACTCCAGGTGGTTCCCAGTCTCTTGATGTCTGCTTGGAGGTCTCGACGCCAGGAGTTTCTCGGCCTACCTCTTTTCCTCTTTCCCTGGGGGTTCCATGACAATGCCTGCCTAGTGATACTGGAAGCTGGCTTTCTCAGACTGTGACCGATCCATCCCCATCTTCTTCGCCCAATTTCATTCTCTGCTGTTATCTGCTCTGTTCTCTCCCAGAGTCTGACGTTGCTGATCTTCTCTGGCCAGTGGATTTTCAAAATTCTTCTAAGGCAACTGTTCATGAAGGTCTGTACTCTGTTGACTGTGGTTTTTGTCAATCTCCATGTCTCTGCTCCATATAGGAGAACTGCTTTTACATTGGAGTTGAAAATCCGGACTTTGGTGTGTTGTGACAGCTCTCTGGAACTCCACACTTTTTTCAACTGGAGAAAGGCTGCTCTGGCTTTACCGATTCGTGCTCTGACATCTGCATCAGTGCCGCCTTTTTTGTCTATGATGCTCCCAAGATAGGTGAAGGGCTCCACCTCCTCCAACGGGGTGCCAGCAAGCAAGACTGGTTCTTCCCTGGTTGCGTTCAGCCTCATTGTCTTTGTTTTCTGTTTGTGAATGGTGAGGCCCACTTGGGACGAGATGTCAGCAAGCCTCGTGGTCTTGTCCTGCATTTGTTGATGAGTGTGGGACAGTAATGCCAAGTCGTCTGCAAAATCGAGGTCGTCAAGCTGTGTCCACAGTGTCCACTGTATTCCACTTCGTCTGTGCTCTGTGGTCATCTTCATGACCCAGTCTATGGCCAGTAGGAAGAGGAACGGAGACAGCAGACACCCCTGCCTGACACCAGTTCTGACCTGGAGCTCTCTGGTGAACTGCCCTTCATGGATCACGCGACATGTCATGCCATCATAGCTGCTCTTGATCAGGCGGACGAGCTTTGTGGGTACACCGTAGTGTCGTAGGAGTTTCCACAGAGTCTCTCGGTCCACGCTGTCAAATGCTTTCTCATAATCCACAAAGTTGACGTACAACGGGGAGCTCCACTCCAGAGACTGTTCCACGATGATGCGGAGAGTGGCGATCTGGTCTGTACATGATCGGTTCTTCCTGAATCCTGCTTGCTGGTCTCTCAGCTGGGGGTCAACGGAGCTCTTCATTCTCTCTAGGATGATCCTGTTGAAGACCTTTCCTGGTACTGACAGCAAGGTGATTCCTCTGTAGTTGGAACACTTGCTAAGGTCGCCTTTCTTGGGAAGCTTGATTAGGTACCCCTCCTTCCAGTCAGCTGGCATCACCTCCTCTTCCCAGATCTTTCCAAACAGTGGGTACAGCATCTCAACTGTTGTCTCTAGGTCTGCTTTCAGAGACTCCGCTGGGATGCCATCTGGCCCTGCTGCTTTGCCATTCTTCAAAAATGCCACTGCTTTTCTGATCTCTTCCCGGCTGGGCCTGTCACAGCTGATGGGTAGGTCGGTCTCTGCCGGCTGGATGTCGGGGGGGTCGGGGGGGCTAGGTCTGGTCAGTAACTCTTCAAAATACTCGGCCCATCTGTCGAGTTGGTCTGCTCTGTCTGCAATAGGCTTGCCTTCTTTGTCTTTTACTGGTCTTTCTGTATGGCCATACTTACCCGACAATCTTCTGGTAATGTCGTAGAGCTGTTTCATGTTGCCGCTGCCTGCTGCCTTTTCTGCCTCTGCTGCCAGGCTGTCTGTGTAGGCCCTCTTGTCTGCCCTGATACTCCTCTTCACCTCGCGGTTGGCTTCCGAGTATTCCCTCTGTGCCCTTACTTTGGCTGCTCTCGTGCGACTGTTGTTGACCGCTGCTTTCTTCTGCTTCCTCGCTTCTATCTTCTTCAAGGTCTGTGCCGACAGCCAGTCCTTGTGGTGGTGTTTCCTGAATCCTACAGTGTCTTTGCAGGTTGAGTTCAGCGCCTCTCTAACTGCCTTCCACTGCTGCTCTGTGGTGACCGCCTCCTCTTCATTTACTAGCTCCTGTAGCACTTGAAACCAGTTGGACAGCAATTTGACAACTTACAAAGACAAAAAATTAACTTTTTTTTTCTCAATAATATTCTGGTGGAGCGGATGGGGTTAAATAAACAGGCGTAAACGGTACGTATGGTGTGACATCTCTCTGCGAAATGTATGACAAAAATATTGATTGATTACCAAAACTGATTTTTATTTGTTTAAAAGATTTTGAAGTTTTTCCATGGTTTCCTGTACACCTATCTGTTTTCCTCTCTCTAAAAAACTAGCCTTTAGTTCTTCAACATTCACGGGAGATTGACTACGCATCTTATTTTGACCCCACCCGGGTCTGCCCTGGGGGACTTGGGTGGGGTTAGGTATTTTTTAGTTCCCAGGGTCACCCTGGTCAGCCCCACAGGGTGGGTTTTTCTCTCTATTCTGGGGCATGTGTTTCTGTCTACCCTTTGTCCATTCACCTGTATTTGCCTTTTTCAAACTCTCCCTACTGTCTGCACTGCCTGTAGCTCTTGATATTGGATGTGTGTTGCTAAATGGTCTTAGCTTTATTTATGCCCCATGTTGTAGGTTTATTTAATGTATTTGACCGGCTGGCGACGTACATTCAATTTTCTGTTTAGTTTTTTTTTTACAAGCAGTGCAGGCACGTCCTGAGAAAGCCTTGTTGCTGTCGGGACGTTAAGCAATGTACAATCAATCAATCTTATTTTGAATTTCAGACTTCTGTTGTTTGTAATTGCTCAAATCATCCTGCACTCTCTTAAATTCATCGCCGTCAATAAAATTGTCCTTCAAGGCTTTACTAATAATAAGTTTCATACTACTCAGCTTTGCACCAGCGAGCGTGCTCAACGCTTCATGCTTCTGCAACTTTGTATGAAATCTTTTGTTAAGGCCTTCCAAACCAAAGCATGCCAGTCCTGTGGCAATGCTAGCTCCTTCAATACCAACTCCAATTACACTATGAATTCCAGTTGTTATCAAAACAATACCCCTACAGAACATCCAGCTGAAACCATATCCACAGCCATAGATGTGTTTTGTACAGAATTGAAAAGCATCTTATACCGTCTTTTGCATCTAGAGTATTTTGCCTCTTCACTTTCCAAATAATTTAACACATCTGTAATATTATTTAATCAGAATGTAATGTTTTATTGGGCGCAATTGACGCATGCGGATCAGTCAGCACAGACTCAGTCATTGGTAGTTGTGGATAGAAGTTTACCATTTTTTTTATTGACAAATATTTTTATTATTATTTAATCAGTGATTACATTTAGCAACTCATCAAAAAAATACAATTTGCTAGCATAATAAAATAAAACAAGTTCAATGTGTTCCAGTTTTATGTAACTTAGGTGAACGAAAGTTGTTTTATTGACCAATATTTTTACAGCTGGAATACTGCTCAAAACCTCTATATCTACACCTTTTCTAATAGCAATAAAGACTTTTGATGACTCTGCTACTGTGCCATCCCATGTAAGTTTGATTCCCTGTGCAATATCTGTTTCTTTGACAGAAGCTACAGATCTCATGATAATTTCAAATACTATTGTCACTTCTCTTGATATTTCAAAGTTTATTGTCACAAACACAACAGAAGTATCTGATCTACCCTTTCTATGTGTAAGAAGATACCATCGTTTCTCATACTCTTGCACTTTTAGTTTTTCTCTGCTATTGTTGTCTGGGGCAAAACTTGGAACAAGGCTCACAATCAACGGCCCAGAGTTAACATTTTTTCTAAATACTAAGGCACCTTCATCATCAGTGTATACATAAGGATTAATAAATTCAAACTTTATGTCCCAGTCAATTGTTGGTGCTGGTGCAGGCACAAGCGAAACTACCCACTTATTACCTACATGTTTTAGGATGTGGGACACATTATTTACAGGTGGAGTAGGTACACTGACCTCACGAAGCTGGCCAAGTTTAGGAATCTGTCTCTCTGTGCAGTCTTTCATGTCATCGATTACTTTCCACTTGTACATACCAAAAGAATCAAGTTCAAAACCATACTCTTCTCCAATTTCACCTTCTTTCTCAAAATCTTGTACGTCAGCTAAATCTTTCAACTCTGTTACCGGACACGCAACTGGAATAATTCTCGACTTTGGACCAACACTCATTTTTTATAAAAAAAATAAAATTATTTAACTTCTAACACAACACTAAAATCATGCATCAGAACTGGTTTGCATCATGCCGCCGTGAGATGGCCTTAGTCGCCTGCTCGGTGTTAAACCCAAATAACCAAAGGTTTGCCATCCTGATTAGTTACAGATAAACACAACGATTCAAAGAAACTGGAACCTAATTTCTTAAACTGTAAATTAGGAAATCTAACAACCACACTTTCACAATAGGGAGCAGTTCCAGCTGCCACACATCTCAACAAAGTTGAAGGTTTTCCATTGTGAACATTCTCAGTCATGTTTAGTTCTTTCAAATAAACCTGAAATACGGTGTGTACTGACAAATAAACAGGACGTTTTCCAGTTACTTTAAGTTTACTTGTATTCAATGGCATAATACCAAAAAAAGAATCATCACCATCAAATATATGCCAATCTTCATCCAAATAATATCCAAGTAAATATGCAAATCTGTCTGACATTTTTAACCGATCTTGTTTCGGATATTCTAATGTAACAAGTAGATTAGCTGGATTTAAAGTTGCTTTAATATTAAATTTACTTTAATACCCCGGTGGTATAGCTTCAGTCTTACCATCAAAAATTACTTTATAATTTATATCATCTTCTACATTAAACCACTTTACAGTGTAAAACATTTCATGGATAGCTACAGCCTTGTTACCATCTTGATTATCAATCCCATTAGTTAACCACACTGGTTTACTTGTATCAAGATTTGTTAAGGTAATAAACATTTTTATTATCTCATAAAAAAGCACAATGGAATTTAAATCACCAACAAGCGTAAGCACAAACACATTTCAGTTTAATGTAGATGCCAAGTATAATGTCGCCCCAACTTATGAACAGAAAATAATTCAGCTAAATCAGCTCAACATAGCTGTAAATGAACAAGATTTATTTCAAGTGAAAGTACCCAACCCCTTTGATCATTACCTAAACCCACCAATAACAGACGATGCTACTGCAAAAAAGTGGTCTTCAAGCCCACTACAGATGTTTCAAAACCAGCTCAACTTTGCCATACTATGCTCAATAACTGGCTGTGGTGTTTCTTTTACAGACCACTTGAATCACTCAAACAAACTTATTAGGTCTGTGTATCGTTTCCACACGTATTACCAGCTTAGAAGAATACTGTCAGAACTCCATGTCCCACTGCCCACTGAATCCAGTTTCAACAGGTATAATAACCCCATGGATATGAAAGCATTTGAAAGGATTTGTAATGAATTTAACATCAGCCCTGGCCCCGGCACAAAGAATGACTTTACACAAAAACTTGATGATCATCATGGCATGGGCACATTGTATTATGCTATGAGTCACAGACAATATCCGCAAGATTACTACCCAGGTTACACCTCATTTTCATCAAAATCTGAAGTCTGGTTAGGTTCAATAGAACAGAAACAGTTTAATGCCTGGACTACATTTGTCTTTAGATAAAAGTGACGGGTTTACTCAAGCAGGAGTCGAATGCATAAATGAATCTATCAGAACATATGTGTGGTGTACACTAGGAGCACAATCACTAACAAAATCAAACATTTTAAATGGAAGTGGCAAATCTGAAGCTCAAAAACAGTTTCTTGAAAACCTAGAAGACTCAATAAACTCAGTTGTTGATCTCACATCACGCATACAACGCTTTCAAGACATTCTCAGATATGCTAGATCAAAAGTGGACTTTGTAGTTGGCATTGGGTTATACATGTTACCATCTGACCTTCAACTCCAAATGGGGACAATAAAAAAATTATAATATTGAAATCATTGTTGCAGGGCATGATCAGAAATTAGGACTCAATCAATCAGTAAACTTGGGGGCCACAATCACACATTTTCAGTCATTAAAACCATTAATAACACCAGCCCTGGCCCCAACCCCGACTCCGGTAACATTATCACACCAGTCACCCATACAGGTAGTGACACCATCACCAAACACACATGAGTCAGAGAAAACTGCATTGGTAATAGGTCTTACTGGATTAGGAATATTACTTCTTTACCTGTTTCATTAAATAACCAGTTATTAACCCTCCTACTGTTACCAAAAAGACCCACACATGCTCTGCCATAAACCCTACTACCTTCGCTGCAGTATTGATCATCCAACTGACAACACTCCCTATTATGCCAGGCAAAGCATCCATTGCTTTCAAAGCCAATTTCTTAAGCAAGTCTGATATGTGTGACAACTGTTTTTTTACCCACGATTGCAAGTCTTTTAGGTCTGATGGGGCTGGACTTGGTGCTGGAGGAGGACCACCACCACCAACCCCAGGTCCCCCAGAGACAGCCATTACAACAGTACTGATAATAAATCCAAGAGCAGTAATTAAACTCGCAATAGTGATACCCTGCTCTCTGAAAAGTGTTTTTAATCTGTCAGCCAATGTTATGTCTTTGTGAAGTATTTTCTGAATAGTTTCTCTAATCCTGTTGACCTGTGTTTTCAGTTTTCTCTTCCAATACTAATCACTTCTAATCGCCCTGATCTTTCTATCTGCAAATGATTTAATCTGTGTTGTATTCTTTGTTTTATTTCTGTGTCATAATTCTCCTCATCTGCTGTAGCCAGTTTTTCTTTTTCTCTTTCTATTTGATTATCAAGCACACTTAGTTTGGCTACATTATTTACCATCTCACCTCTTATTGACTGCAGTGTTTTATTTAACCCCTGTAAATCCCACATGGGTAAAGGAAGGTCGTCTATTGTTTTCATTACATCACCAGTAAATGAGGTTTCTTGTTCTACATTGTTTGCTATTTCTGGCAGTCTTTTTACTTCTGTCATTTCAATTTTCTGTCCTGTTGGCAACTCTGTTTGTGTGTCGTGAAGGGCACTAGCAACTTGTGGTGGTAACTTTTTACTACCAATACCAACACCAAGGTAACGCTGCAGTGCTGTTTCATCACCGACTTCACCTTTAATTGTACTTAAAGCTCTAAACCTAGCAGTGTTGTTTTATGAGTTAGATACACTTTACCTCTGTCTGTATTTACAAATAACTGTCCTTTATCATATTTAAACTGATTAGGATCTATTACATCTGGGTGCGCACCAACACTATCATAAAATGAGTTTACTTTGTCTTTTAACAGTTCATGTGATACATACTAGAAGTATTCACCATTCCAGTCATATCTGTTGTACAGTGGAGTCCAGTTAACATGAACTCGCTTTACACGAATTTCCGGTTAACACGAACCGTTTTTGCATTCCCGGCCGACAGCCTTCTTATTCTGTATTAAAATTTCACTGATAACATGAAATGCTTAACACAAAATTTCGCTTTACACGAAGCTGGTTTCGGTTCCCAAACAGGGCAATTTCACTATTATTCACCTGCTTAATACAAACACAGATTCCATTTACCGAAAACCAATTCACGTGTCGCTCTCGCGGTGTAGCACACGACAAATCAGAGCGAACTCATCTGTGATTGGTTGAATAGCCTTCGGCTGTTGTAATCCATCTTCTCATTGGCTAGCGTTTCTGAACTGTATTCATGTTGTTTGCATCACTCGTGTACCAACACAACCCTTTTACCGATGTGGGATTGTACTCAGTCTGTGTTCTTTTACCTGAAGGATTGTAACTTATTATGGATTTTACCTGACAGACTTTACATTAAATATGCGAGCTGAACACGTTTCCTTGTGTTTTCCTAGCGAGCTGAAGGTATGCATATAAAGTACGACCCATACGATAATGTGCACTTTTAACCTCGTACTCATTCACGCACACATCTCTTACACACTTTCTCCATGATCAATTTTGAGGCCATATTGGTTAACATGAAATACGTTTAACACGAAGTCATTTTCCGTGTCCCCAGAAATTCGTTTTAAGCGGACTCCGCTGTATTATCATAGTCATGCATGTCATCCATTTTAAAATCTTCATGACCAAGTCCTCCCACTGCCATTGTCTTTTATTAATTTATTTTTTTGATTTTTGCATAATAAAAATGACATCAGCTTACGAATCAAAGTTAGACCCGTACAGAAAACTACGCGAACCTCTTGGTGTTAAGGGCATTAGGCAATCAATTGTCATTACAAATAATCCAAGTACCATAGATCAAAACCAAACTCTTACTGTCAAGTTTCCAAACCTAGGTCCCAGTGACGTTATTGTTCCTGGTACTGCACGCCTTGCTTTTAATATCGAACTTTCATCAGACACAGATGCAAACAGAACACTAGTTAACAACCTAGGCAGAGCAATTATTAGAACTATTAAAGTTAAACTTGAAGGTCAGACGATGCTGATGTGTTCCACTTCTATAAAGATCTGTGGCTCACAAGAGAAGAACGAGAAGACCATATTTATCAAGGCACACAGTCAGATAACATTGCTAAACTTCGAATCAATTCAGGTGATAAAGTAACCACTACAGCCAAGGACGTTATTATGGCAGAAACATATGGAACCAGATTTTACATTCCACTTGAATTTGAAATCCTAAAAGCACATTTGCCTTATTATCAAGGAGCACTGAATGACCATCTGAGTTTTGAACTAATTTTCAATGACTACTCCAAAGTTATTAAATCAACTGACACAGACGCAACATATAAGATCTCTAACATTTCCTTGGAATACGAAATTGTCACACATGCTCATCTAGCTGCTCTCATAAAAAATCAGTACCAGTCAAAACTGCCGATTTATTATGACCATGTGATAAGACACAGTTTAATGCACAAAGACAAAAGTGATCCAATGTGGAACATCAACTTGAACACACCTGCTAGGTCACTGAAAGGCATTCTTATGTTGTTTGTTGAACCAGGAAGTCCATAAAAACGGGATTCAGAAAATTTTTACAATCCAAAAATTACACATTTATCCTGTACATCGAAGGGTGTCCTAATCAAGTGTATGCTTCAGGAATGCAACCTTATGAGCACTATGATGAGATCACAAAGTATTTTGCAGGTGGAAGACTTAGAGAAAAACCGGCAAACATGGCATGCAAAGATCTTCATTTGTATGATGTTTGGATTGGCCAATACCTAACAAACAAGTATGTATGCACTTTGGCTAGACCTGCGTAGTACAGACAACAACTACCTACACGGGTCAGGTCATACTGTTAAAAATGGCAGTGACGGAATAACAATCCAAATACAAAAAAAGGTTGAAACAGCTGGTGCCATAAATATATATTTGTATCTGATTTATGATGCCCAACTAAATATTGAAGACAGTAGACTAAGTGGACACGCGTATTAAAATTATAATTAGTATTAAAATGAACTTGATGACACTCAACCCACACTGTGGTTTGTTTTGTGGTGCCACAGGCTGTGGGAAAACTGAATTTGTTCTTGATGTCTTACAAACAAGATACATCCATCATTTTGAAAACATTGTGATATTCTGTCCTACGATCAAACACAACAAAGGTTATCACAACCGTTCATTTATTTGGACAGACAACAACATTTATTTAGTCGACCCTGAGAAAAAGCTAAATGACTACCTGCAGTATTTTTACAAAGCAGTTTGAAGGACAGCCAACTTTGTTCATTGTAGATGATTGCTCAGCAGAGAAAGATATTGTTAAAAAGAGAAACACATTAGCAGAACTGGCCTTCAGTGGCAGACACGCAAATATCAGTGTATGGATTCTCACTCAAAATATAATGCTGTACTGAAAGATTTTCGAGAGCAACTAAAGTTTATCTGTTTGTTTTACTGTAAGGATCGTGACAGCTTTGAAGACTGTCTCAGAGAAAATGATGTCATACCAAACAAACATGAACGCGACATTGTGAAAAACAAACTGACATCAACTAAGCATCTAAAGCTTATCTTAAAGACAGATCAGCCCACTGGGTATGGATTAGTAAATTAATTTATACTTTTGTTTTGTCCATAAAATGACAGACAGACAAGCGGAGCAAAATTGGCCTATTGGTGAAATCATAGATATTACATACTACTTTAAAGATGTTAAATATGTAAACCAGCTAAAAAAAGAGACACCTAGAAATTTATTTATGGCACCAGCAACACTGTACATGACAGGTAATATAACTTTGGGTGTTGATAATCCATTTAAACCATCAATAATACAAAAAATAACTGTTAATATTAAGACACAAACGTTTACTGTTAATGAATATTATAGTGGCTGGTTTCAGGCAGTGTGTAATGATATAGTGAAAGAACTAAACCAATTAAATTTGTATTTTTCCAGTGTTACAGTTAATAAAATGGTATTACGCATGCAGTGCCTGCGTTAATATTTTTTATTTAATATTTTGTCAGACAAATAAAAATGACGGACAATGCACAAAGCCATGGCTTACGTAATGTGTTTCACACAACAGACTTGCCTATATCAAACACTTACAATGTTTATGAATCGATAGAAAACTCTTTTTCTGTCATACAAGATAATCTTCTTACATGCAGTGTACAGATTCAGGTTGTTGCTAAAATAGAATTTAACAGGGTAGATGGTGAAGTCATTGTATTGTATATATCAACAAGACAACACAGAGTCAGTTCAAAAGGGGAACCGGGGCTAGAAAAAGTGTTTAGAGAAAGATTGTTGCCTGACTTTCTAGAAGCAATTGACAAAGCAAAAATGAACCCAATTCGCTACTTAGGCTGTCAGTATCTACTTCAAAAAAGTGACTCACTGCTTTTGTGTATAGACAGACAAGAGATCGACTCAGATCATCAGTCATTAGTGAAGCGATGTGATTTTCATATTTGGAGTGTAGCTTGATTAACTCGTCGGCTGAGAGTGATTCTATATCTTTTGTTGTATACTGTTTTCCGAGATAAGCTTTTGATTTGCCTGAAACAACAACAGAGATAAGACGTTCCTTTTCGAGCTAATTTCTTTATTCTCTAACGAGTTTATTCGCTCAGCAGAAGAAGCTTTTCTTGATTCATTTTATAATGTAATTTTAAAAAAGTAAAACAAACTTTATGAACAAATTTGTTCCTTTGGTAGTTAATATGGTTTTGAGTATATTAAGCCGACCTGTGAAACCTCTTGGTAATTGTCGGCTTTCCTTTCAAAGAAGCATACTGTCCCCTGTTGAGTGTATTAAGCTGATCTTTGCCACCTCTCAGTGATTGAAAAGGCAATAGGCTTTTGTTGGCCCACCTTTTCAAAACCTCAACCACGTGGCAACTTATTTATAAAAGCGTGCCGCATTGACTAAAAGGGAATGTGTCCCCCTAGCATAAATTGAATAGAAGGGTGACAAAGCTATGATCGCCTCACAAAAGTGCATTCAACTGTGGTGTGTGGCAAAGATTAGGCTACACAGGCATCTGATTAGCACCACCATACTGTTTACTAGAAAAGCATAGTTTTTTAAGTGTGTTATCAGGTGCCTGTATAGTATGTATAAGTTTGTTTTTGAAAAATCAATTCCTCAGAAACCAGTCAGGTAATGATTTCACCACGCATGTCTTGTTGACTGTACCACTGACTTAAAACAGGGTGAGGTAATAGCATAGATACACTGTCTTTTAAATCAGGTGTTTCTCTCTGTAAGGTAGCTAATCAGACTTGTCAATGCGACAGTGTTGTCCTTTATCCAATCCTATTTACTTGTACCGGGTTCACAATTCTGATAATAGAATATAAGGGAGTGCTCAGGCATATCTCGGGGTCCTTTTTTTTCGATTTGGTGCATACGAGGTAATTGCTTGTGTATATTTAAGGGTGCTAATGCAAAATGCTTTCAGCTCTGGAGAATTTTGTCAATACCATTGTGGCATGGTGAATATCTTATTTTCGCCGTGCATATTTTAATTCAGTGCAGATGGGTCATGTTCTTTCATGCTCAGATAAAGCCAGTCCCAGCCAGAGTGTTACCTGCTAGCAACGGGCAGCGTGCACGTACAAAGTAACCCTGCGGCCGCGGACATATGAGCTAATTAAGAGAGATGGATAAATGGAGAGAATAAAAGATATTATTAACACAATGGCTGAGTTAACCCCTGTTGGTATTTACTATGTGAGGGTACATAAAATGGTGACTGTTCAAAAAGCAATGTTTTAGGGGTAAATTCTGACGGTATTTACTCTGTGCGGGATACATGGATGATGAGGGTTCAAAAAGTAATAATTTAGGGGTTAACTCAGTCATTGTGTTAATGCTGCTTTTATTCTCTCCATTTATCCATCTCTCCTTCAAGGTCAAGGTCGAGGCTACATGTTTTGGGGTTGCTATTGTTGTAAATCACTTGGCAAAATGTCTTTGAAAACACTAGGCCAATCTGATCCATGTTTGACATGATGATAGTTCATTTAGTAAACAAGAAAGACAAAGCCCTTATAGCTCACCTGTATGACCGAAGCACATTTGTGTGACCTTTGTGACAATAAGAAAAGAGCTGGCATCTGCACCAGCGAAATCCAGTTTTGTCAAAATGTAAGCATTTTGCGCACATCTGTCAAACCCCCGTGACCCTTGACCTATGCGATGAAATTAGTATGCATAAAAATGTCTTGCCATCAGCGAACTTCATGTCAAATTTGATTGAAAAGTTTGCAAAAAAACTTTGATAAATACTACAATTCTAACACAAATGGCATTTTTCACACATTTACAGACCTCTTATGACCCTTGACCTTTCTGAGGGGTCATCCAAATAATTATACATAGATCGGTCTTACCAACAGGTATCTCTGTACCAAGTTTGGGTTTAAAGTTGAAAATAGTATTTGAGAAGAAAACTTATTTTGGTGTCAAAATATGGCTTTTTTAATCCTATTTTTGGATCATCCCATCTCCCTTGACCTTTATCATCAGCTACGTTTGTGCCAAATTTGATTGAAAACTTTACAAAAATGTTGATAAAAACTACAATTCTATCAAAAATTGGCATTTTACACGCATTTGCCGTCCTCTTGTGACCTTTGACCATTCTGAGGGGTCATCCAAATTAGTATGCATAGATAGGTCTTACCATCAGGTATCTTTGAACCAAGTTTGGGTTTGAAAATGCGAAAGTATTTGAGGAAAAAACAAACCATCTTTTGTCAAAATATGGCTATTTTTCACCGATTTCCTGATCTCTTGTGACCCTTGACCTTTCCGATGTATCAACCAAATTAGTATGCGTAGGAAGGTCTTACCATTAGGTATCTTTGTACCAAGTTTGGATTTGAAGTTGTGAATAGTATTTGAGAAAAAAATAAATTTTGTCAAAATATGACTATTTTTTACCTATTTCCTCATCCCCAGTGACCTTGCCCTTTGAGAGAGGTCACACAAATTGGTATGTTGAGAAGATCTTGCCACAAAGTATCCTAGGGCCAAGTTTGAAGACTGTGGTTTGAATAGTCTCCGCGAAAATGCCAACGTTAAAGCCCGGTTTACCAAAGACGACGGACGACTACTGGCCCAGAACATAGACTCACTTTTGCTTCGCACGTGAGTCAAAAAGCGCAAAGTCACGAACACAGCAGCGATATTTGTTGCAATATGTCTGTAAACGCATGATATATTTGTTCCGAATTTTAAATTTATATTATTTATTAATTATCAGGAAGAACATTTATTGTAATGAACAATGTGCGTGAGGGTGCGGTTCGGCGGGGGGGGCGGGGGGGGGGGGGAGTGCGGGGGATGGGGTGCGGGCGTTTGAGGGGGGGGGGGGGGGGGTGTTGAGGAGGACTGGGACTGCGGGACTAGATGTTCATGATGGACGGACTCAGTTTTCACCGGTCTTCTTAAACTGGCCGGACTCAGGAAGGTTTCTAACTCAGACTTTACAGTGTGGTCACAGACGTTTCCCATTACGCTATTGCATCAGCAACGTATAGCGCAGGGGGTGGGGGGCTGTTTAAAAACGCATAGGATACCAGCTCCGCTATGCGCTTAACAGTCATCTACCTTTCACAAATCTACTCGAAACTGAATGACATTTTGAGCCCCAGAACGTATTGAGTACTTCTTCACTGTTGATGACTATTTAGGGTATACTCAGTCGTTCTGATCTAGCTAGAGTCACGGTCTTTGACCCAGTCTCAATTGTCAGTTTTGCCATCAGAATTTATTCTCAGGATGCACACAGAAACAGCAAAAGCAGACAAGTTACCAATTTGACTCTTGTGGTACGCGTGCCTCATCAAATGTGCGAGAGGGAAAAAAAAAAAAAAAAAAAAAAAAAAGTGAAACAAACGGAGTGGCAAATAGGTACACCGAACATGAACAAACAAACATAACGTGCTATACGCACGGTGTTACACACTCACAAACTGCAAGATTTACAAGAAGATGATGAAAAAGACTATTAAAATCCTTTCTGCTGGAGACAGTATAGCCTCACACATAATAAATATACGAGTTTGTCTCTCAATTTTTATTAGAGAAAAAAACAATTTTGTCAAAATATGGTGTGTTTTTGTTTAGTATTCACGGTAATTGGATATAATCGAAGGAAAAAAGTGTTACGTAAACTGCTCCGTTCTTATTTTGTTCAGTTTGAAAACATGGCGGCCATTTCGAAGCGCGGGTCAGTATGAGAAAACGCACAACAGCCGGTAGGTAACCGAAGACTTGTTCTGTTGTTTGCATTGTGTCTGTCGACGAACTTCAACGTTGTGGTACACCTGTTCGTCTTTTCCCCCCTAACCCAACCGTAATCCGAGTCTGGGAGATTTTGATTTAATGAGGGGGGGGGGGGGGGGGCATTCCCGCCCACCAGGCCTTCAAATTCGCGGAAACCAGATTGTGCTGCTGCACCCAACAACTCTGTACACAAGCAAAACGTAAACTGATTGCGCGTACGCTATCTACCATACAAAATATGCCACGCGATGAAAAACACGTCGACACTCGCTGTCTTCCACACAGTGGTGTTAATCAGTGCACTAAGAACTTCACTAATGACATCTTTGGAAAGAGAAGACAAATCTTATCACAATGTAAAATATTTTCTTTCATGAAAGTCAAATTATTTGCATTCGGAGGGTTGACACTGAAACAGATACAATTTTAAAAAAAAATACCTTTCAGTGTTTCGGTGAATTAATAACAGAACACAACTAGATTTAATTATTTTTAGGTTTATCAGTTTCATCAGACTTAGTGGTATGTTGGGTCCCAACAGTGGTAGTGTTGGGCCCCAACCCCGTGGTCGACCCAACCTCGGCCAGAATGACACCTATCTATCTATCTATCTATATCCCGTAGTCTTGCCGACCGTTGGGGCACCACTGATGACTTGGCAACCAGCTCCCTCCAATCCTCTCTGTTCTCTGCCATTCTCAGAATGGCAGAATGACATATAATGCTCAAAAATAGTAAAGTACATTAACTTACAGCAGACGATCTTTTCAACCGGAACAGGAAACATTCATCCTGTCAATCAAAGCCTGGCTAACGCTCTGCAGTTATCTACATTCGCCTCTTCTGCAACACCGGAAGTAAACAAGTCTAAAGCCCACACAACAAGTAAGTGCGAAACTATACCACAGACTAAAATATCATCACTCTTATTATTTCGTTTCGTTTATTGCAGCAGCAGCCCACCTGCCCCCAACAGTATCCAGCTTGTAACCCATTTTTATGATAGTACTCTCTCTTTTAGTCATAACAATTCTTGTCCAGCCCATCGGATGTGCACATAGGTTATTGCTCTTAGAATTACCACTCGACAAGAAGAAAAGAAACATGCTTGACGAATAAGTGTCATATGTAGTCAGTATTTTGACTCGGCGTAATAGAAAGATAAAGAAGTATGTGTAACTTGATGTTCCAGTATTAGACGTTCTGTGAGTGCTGCTGAGAAATTCAGAAAGTGATGATTGGAGAAGTACAGCTAGGGAAATGTGCACAAAAAGTTGGCATTATATATATGTGAAGAAGTTACAACATCAAAGCATATTATTATTGAAGTATTTTCTCTGCAGTGTTATATAATTTTTCTGTTCGCATGTTTGCTTGCTGGCCAACTTCAAATTTTTGAAGACTCCATGTTGGGATACAGTATCCTTGTTCACCGTTTTCCAACCACAGGTCTTCAGGTCACGGTATACATTTAAATTGGGAAGTTGAGGCAGTAAGAGGTCCCGTGTTTTTAAAAATAATTTTTGCCTTGTTTGAAAATTTGCAGTTGGGCTGAATGTGGGAATTTGCTGGAAATTTGTGGTTAGCTGAGAGGAGACATGTTTGGTGCTTTGATTCATACCATCCTGAGCTTATCCAGTGGACATTTGTGGGCCTATGTTGAGTTGCCTTTTGACGTAGTGATTTGAGGGGCACGCTGATTTCAGCAGTGCTGGGGTGTGGGGTTGGTAAGGAACCAGTTTCATAGCCAAGAAATGAGACGGGTCATGTGCTGTTTTTTTTTTGTATTTTGTGCATGGCAAATGTGCAGCTGGTGGGCGGTAGTGTTTTTTAGGGAATTGAACAATTAGGGGATGACTAGGACTGACTAAGGCTAAGAGACTGGACAGTACGGAAACAGCACTGTGGTCCGTGGCCTGTCAGGTGCACCACATGCCATATGTGACATAGACCGGAATTCGGAAACTGGTTTAGTGTAACCAGATCAATGAGTTTGAATGGTTGCAGTTGGAAAAGTAAGAAAATCATGAAAAATTTGAAATTTTGCCAAAAAATCGCTGTCCATGCAGTTTTATAGGCGTTTTGGCATGTTTTGCGTGGCAACACCCTGTTTACCTGCACTGTGAGCTAGGTTTAGTGTGTTTGCTCATTTATTTTTTGTCTTATAGGTAGTCATCAGTCTTTCTTTCGACCATGAGCTGTGACCTTTGACCTTGACCTTGAAAGGGGTGGGGTTTGGGGTGTTCAGTTTGATAAATGCGTTAAAAAAATTCACTCTTTCAGTTATTGAAGTTGTGTGGGGTGGGTGTAGGGTGGGGTGGGTAGGGGTTTGGGTTGGGGGAGGGGGGGGGGGTTGGGGGCTTAAGGTCAAAGGTTAAGATAAAAACTACAATGAAACATTGTTAGCATGTGCATTTCATCAGACAGCTGACCTCAGAGTGAAATAAGCGGCCAAAATAATGTGACCTGCAGAAGTGTTATTTTGCATGGTACTGCTACACTGGTTGCATCTGAGGTGTCATTCTGCTGTAATTGTCATGAGGCATGTCTCTGGTGTCTATTCTAAGCCAAACACAAGAGAAAGTATATAGGAGAATACAACGACACCCATTTAAGAAACAATTGATTTATTTAATCCTTTCCGTAAATAAACAAACGCACTTGACCAAATTCATTTAACAGATTTATCTGCCCAGTCAGGTCCCCCAACCCCTTGGAAACAAAAGGCTAGTTAAAATATCTTCCCGAGAAATACACACCACCCACCCACCCCCCCACACACACACCCCCACACCCCACCACTCAATGCTGTCAGAGTTGGCCTTCCTGAGAAATAGTGTCTACTTCCTGTTCATACCACCATTGTAAACAATAGTCTTCTATGCCCAAATAGTGTCTCTCTCTCTCTCTCTCTCTCTCTCTCTCTCTCTCTCTCTGCACACACAAAACAAATTAGCATTCCTTTTTGTGTCAACGCTTCAATGTATGTCACTAAACCACTGTGTCATTTTTCTTACTCTGGGGCAAACCAAAAATATAGAACAAATCTCTAATATAGGTTATTTCCCAAATGTGGAACACCACGTCGTTCGTAAATGAAACGTCCAACGTGAAAATTTATCTGTGAAAAGTTTTCACTTCATGCATCGTGACTGCTGCGACGCACACGGACATTGCGCTGTTGAACAATCGGCCTTTGTGCTCAAGACTGTCGCGTGATGAAACCGGATTCCTGTTGGGTGCAGTTATTGCCGTCATAACCTGTAGGTAGAGACAGCTGTTGTGTAGTCATGTGAGTTTACAAGATTGCATCTATTTCACAACCAGAAAGTTGGGCTTGAAAATTGGTTGTGAAACGGTTTCCTGTTTTCGCTCCAGTGGGTGACAATCAGCCTTTCATACAGTTATTTATTACCCTGTCGCGTGATGCCTTTAAATTGAAACCCACAACTTTAATCCCGGGAGAGACCTCAATTATTCAATTTAGTATACACCCCACCATGTTTTACAAGTGTTTTAGATCACTCGAGGAGAAAATCGGGTTCTTTATGCTCAAGCTGAACAATATATATGCTCAAGCATTTGCGTAGTTATCATTACTCTGTCGCGTGATTTACCAACTCTTACATTAGCTTATTTTTATTGGCTTAAAATATTTTATCCAATCGGTACCTAGGGCTTTCAAGATAAAACCCAACTCCTAACAAGGCACCGGCAAAACCATGGCACAAAACAGTATCATGCGATTAGGTCTTTTCAAAAAGCGGTTTAACACTTGTGAAAGAAAAGACAGTCTTTTCAAACAAGCATTGCAACTACTGAAGGATAAAGCACAGGATTTAGAAAAGGATTTACATGATATTGAAAATGCGACTGAGAAGTCTACAATGTTTTTGGTTATGTACGAAGATGAAGGTAATAAGGAGGAGTATAACAATGAGATGATAGAGTATGGCAGACTAAAAGAAAAAAAAAAAAAAACTGAAAAAGATAAAAGTCGATGTAATCAAAGGATCAGATTGAAAGAGAGAGATATACAACTGAATGAACAAAAAGCAAAAGATCTCAAAAAAAAATAACAGAATTAGAAAATGATTCCACGTTTTCAATCCTAGCTGCATCTATGAAGGAAATGAGAATAAAAATGCAAAAACAAAGTGGAAGCAATGAGAAAAAGTGAGTGTTAAACCGCTTAGTGAAAACCGTGATGTAAGCTAATACACAGGCTCTCAGGGTTATGAACGTGCAAGCAAATTTGATACATTGTACTTCTTTGCCATAGCAGTCATGTGTTGGGAAACACATACACACGGTATAAGTTTTTGTGACTTAGCCCCGGGAGTGCTGTGTGTATGTGTTTCTTTCTAACATGTGTTTTTTCTCTAGGATGCACTGACAGCGGAACATGTGTTGGGAAACACATACACACGGTATAAGTTTTTTGTGACTTAGCCCCGGGAGTGCTGTGTGTATGTGTTTCTTTCTAACATGTGTTTTTTCTCTAGGATGCACTGACAGCGGAACATGTGTTGGGAAACACATACACACGGTATAAGTTTTTTGTGACTTAGCCCCGGGAGTGCTGTGTGTATGTGTTTCTTTCTAACATGTGTTTTTTCTCTAGGATGCACTGACAGCGGAACATGTGTTGGGAAACACATACACACGGTATAAGTTTTTTGTGACTTAGCCCCGGGAGTGCTGTGTGTATGTGTTTCTTTCTAACATGTGTTTTTTCTCTAGGATGCGCCGACAACCCAACAAAACAAACAAAACACAAATTACACCTGAGAGCTAACACGTTTGGATTTTGTGGTTTGGCGCAGTTAGAAGACCACGGAAATTGTTCATCCAAAAATGGGTTGTCAAAGGTTTAAAACCTTTCTGACGAGGCTAAACTAAGCCGAAACAACCCTGAAAAGCTAAGTGAATACTTTTAATATATGTGACTACTTAGCCTGCTCTCAGAGATGTTTAGTTGCGCATCATAAATCAGATACAAATATATATTGATTGCTTCAGATTTTTCTGTTTTTTTCTGTATTTGAATTGAGATTCCGTCACTACCGTTTTCGATAATACGGCCAGAACCATGAAGGAAATTATCCTCCGTAGAACGCAGATCTAGCCACAGTGCGTACTTGTCTGTCAGGTATTCACCGATTCTTACGTCATACAGATGCAGATCTTTGCACGCAATATTTGCTGATTTTTCTCTAAGTCTTCCCCCAGCAAAATACTTTGTGATCTCATCATAGTGCTGATATCCCATCATTCCAGACGCAAAAATTTGATTAGGTCGGCCTTCGATTGTGCAGGATAAATGTGTAATTTTCGGATTATAGAATTTTTCTGAATCTCCTTGGTAAGGACTTTTTGGTTCAACAAATAACATAAGAACGCCTTTTAGTGACCTAGCAGGCGTGTTTAGGTTTATACTCCAAATTTGGTCGCTCTTGTCTTTGGGTAATAAACTGTGTCTAATCACTCGATCATAATAAATTGGAAGTCTTGACTGGTACTGATTTTGAATGAGTCTGGCTAGTTCAGTATGCGTGACAATCTCATATTCCAAGGAAATGTTAGAGATCTTATATGATGCACTAAGATCAGATGATTTTATAACTTTGGAGTAGTCATTAAAGGTTAGTTCAAAACTCAGGCGGTCATTTAGTGCCCCTTGGTAATAAGGCGAATGTCCTGTTAGGATTTCAAATTCGAGTGGAATGCAAAACCTATTTCCATATGTTTCGGCCACAATAACGTCCTTGCCTTCTGTGGTTGTTTTGTCTGATGCATTTATTCGAATTTTCATAATGCTATCTGACTGTATGCCTTGGTAAATACGATCTTCTCGTTCTTCTCTTGTAAGCCACAAATCCGTGTAGCAGTAGAACACATCAGCATCGTCAAGACTAAACACTTCCTGTCCTTCAAGTTTAACTTTAATATTCTTAATAATTGCTCTACCTAGATTGTTAACTAGTGTTCTTTTGTCATCTGCGTCCGATGAAAGTTCAATATTAAAAGCAAGGCGAGCAGTACCAGGAACAATAACGTCACTGGGGCCTAGGTTTGGAAACTTGACAGTAAGAGTCTGGTTTTGGTCTATAGTACTAGGATTGTTTGTGATGACAATTGATTGTCTAACTGCTTTAACACCGAAAGGTTCACGTAGTTTTCTGTGTGGGTCTAACTTTGATCCGTAGGACTGTGTCATTTTTATTATGCACAATAAAAAAAATTAAATTAATAAAAACAATGGCCGCGGGAGGATTTAATCATGAAGATTTTGAAATGGGTGACACGTATGATTTTGGTAATACAACAGATATGGCAGATATGACTGGTACAAGAAATATTTACAGTTTACGTCATGAACTTTTAGAAACCAAAGTGAACTCATTTTATGATCATGTTGGTAATCGCCCAGACAACATAGACCCTAACCAGTTTGAACTTGATGGCAAGGGTCATTTATATTTAAATACTGTTGACAAAGGAAAAGTACTATTGACTAACAAAAAAGACCCTAGTAGGTTTAGGGCTTTAAGTACAATAAAAAATGAAGGTGGTGTTAGTGCCTTGCGTCAACTTGGTATTGGTGGGTCTCCTATCACGCCAAGACTGGTTAGTGTGCTTCAAGACACGCAAACAAAGTTACCAACAGGGCAAGAAATTGAAATGGCACCAATAACAAGCCTACCAGAAATAGCAAACACAGTGATACAAGAAACCTCATTTACTGAAGGACAAATAAATGACGCTTTGAAAACAATAGATGATCCACCTTTGTCAATGCGGGAGATTATAGGGTTGGATAAATCACTGCAGACAATAAGAGGTGAGATGGTTAATAATCTTGCCAAACTGGGAGAGCTTGATAAACACATAGAACGTGAAAAAGAGAAACTGGCTACCGCAGACAATGGGAATCTTGACACAGAAATGAAAGAAAGAATCCAACACAGATTAAATGATTTGCAGATAGAAAGATCAGGACGGTTAGAAACGATTAGTATTGGAAGACAAAAACTGAAATCACAGGTCAACAGGATTAGGGAAACTATTCAGAAAATACTTCACGAAGACACTACTCTGGCTGAGAGACTTAAAACACTTTTCAGAGAACAGGGTATCACAATTGCCAGTTTAATTACAGCTCTGGGGTTTATTATCAGTACAGTTGTGTTGGCTGTAACGGGTGGTGGTTCTCCACCTCCAGCACCACCAACCCCAGTTCCCACAGATCCAAAAGACTTACAGTCGTGGGTAAAGAAACAGTTGTCACACATATCAGACTTGCTTAAGAAATTGGCTCTGAAAGCAGTAGACTCGTTACCTGGCATTTTAGGCACGGTTGTCAATTGGTTGATTAGTACAGCGGCAAAGGCAGTAGGGTTTATGGCGGAGCATGTTTGGATCTTTTTGGTGACAGTAGGAGGGTTAATGATAGGTTATTTAATGAAACAGGTAAAGAAGTAATATTCCTACTCCAGTAAGGCCAATTACCAATGCAGTTCTCTCGGATTCATGTGTGTCAGGGGTTGACTGTACTGGTTGTATAGCTGTTGGAGCAAGGGAAGTAATCACTTGTAATGTTTTTTTCAACTGTACGTGCACAGTTGTTTCTCCTAAATTTACAGATTTATTGAGACCTAGTTTTTGATCACTCCCAGCAACAATGATTTCATTATTATAATTTGTTATTGTACCCATTTGGAGTTGAAGGTCAGATGGTAACATGTATAACCCAGTGCCAACTACAAAGTCAACTTTTGATCTGGCATATCTGAGTACATCTTGGTAACGTTGTATGCTTGATGGGAGATCAACTGATGAATTTACTGAATCTTCAAGATTAGCGAGAAACTGTTTTTGCGAATCAAAAATTCCACTTCCATTCAGAATATTAGATTTTGTTAATGATTGTGCACCTAATATACACCAGACATATGTTCTGATAGACTCATTTACGCGCTCGACTCCTGCTTGAGTAAATCCGTCACTCCTGTCCAAGACAAATGTTGACCATGCGTTAGATTGTTTCTGTTCTATTGAGCCTAACCAGACTTGTGATTTTGATGAGAATGAAGTGTAGGGAGGCCAGTAATCTTGAGGGTATTGTCTGTGACTCAAAGCGTAATACAGTGTTCCCATGCCTTTGTGATCATCAAGTTTTTGTGTAAAGTCATACTTAGTGCTTATGTTAAATTCATTACAGATGCGTTCAAATGCTTTCATATCCATGGGGTTGTTAAACCTGTTGAAACTGGATTCAGTTGGTAGTGGTGTATGCAGTTCTGACAGTATACGTCTAAGCTGGTAATAAACATGGAAACGATACACAGACCTAATCAGTTTGTTTGAGTGATTCAAATGGTCTGTAAATGAAACACCACAGCCTGTAGTAGAACACAGTATAGCAAAGTTGAGTTGGTTTTGAAACATCTGTAGTGGACTTGAAGACCACTTTCTTGCTGTAGCATCGTCTGTTATTGGAGGGTTTAGGTAATGATCAAAAGGGTTGGGTACTTTGACTTGAAATAAATCTTGTTCGACTACAGCAATGTCGAGTTGATTTAACTGAATTATTTTCTGTTCATAAGTAGGTGCAACATTATATTTGGCATTCACATTGAATTGAAATGCGTTTGTAGTGGTAATGGTTGGTGATTTAAATTCCATTGTTCTTTTTTATGTGATAATAAAAAATGTTTATAACCTTAACAAATCTTGACACAAGCAAACCAATGTGGTTAACTAATGGGATTGATAATCGTGATGGTAGCAAGGCTGTAGCTATCCATGAAATGTTCTACACAGTAAAGTGGTTTAATGTAACGGATGATGAAAATTATTCTGTAAGTGGAACTCTTGATGGTATTGAGAAGGGTGATACTTTACGAGCCGGATATTATGACTTTTGTACTTTAGCTGAATGGCTTCAAAATGAATTTAAAATTAAAGCAACTTTAAACCCAGCTAATTTACTTGTTTCAATTGATTTTCCGAAAAGTGGTCAGTTTTCTTTATCAATTAGTCTTTTATTATTACTTGGATTTTTTAAAACAATAACACATCCAGATGAAGATTGGTCACAATCAGTTGGTAGTCTACTATCACCAAAAAAACCAAGAATAACTGGCAGATATCCTGTTCATTTGTCAGTACACACAGTGCTAAATGTTCATTTGAAAGAACTGAACACTACTGAAAATGTACACAATGGAAAGCCTTCAACTTTGTTAAGATGCTTGCCGACTGGAACTGCCCCATATTGTGAAAATGTGGTTGCTAGATTTCCTAATTCTCAGTTTAAAAAATTAGGTTCTAGTTTCTTTGAATCATTGTGCTTATCTGTAACTAATCAGAATGGTAAACCAGTTGTAATGCATGATTTTTATGTTGTTTTGGAAATTAAATAATTTTATTTTTGTTTATAAAAATGAGTGGTCTTGGTCCAAAGCCGAGAATCATACCAGTTGCGTGTCCAGTAACAGAGTTGAAAGATTTGGCAGACGTACAGGATTTTGAGAAAGAGGGAGAAATTGGAGAAATATATGGTTTTGAACTTGATTCCTATGGCATGTACAAGAGAAAAGTAATTGTTGACATGAAAGATGGTGAAAGACAGATTCCTAAACTTGGTCAGCTACGTGATGTTACTGTGCCTGTTGCGCCTAATCTTGTAAATAATGTGCCCTACAACTTAATACATGTGGGTACTAAATGGGTTGTTTCACCTGTACCGGCACCACCACCCACAATTGACTGGGACATAAAGATTGAATTTATTAGTCCTTATGTATACACTGATGATGAAGGCGCCTTAGTGTTTAGGAAGGTTGTTAATTCTGGGCCGCTTATTGTAAGCCTTGTTCCAAGTTTTGCCCTAGACAACAATAGCAGAGAAAAACTGAAAGTTGAAAATTATGAGAAACGGAGATATCTTCTTACAACTAGAAAGGGTAGATCAGATACTTCTGTTGTGTTTATGCCAGCAAGCTTAGTCGTGGCTAGAGAAGCGACAATAGTATTTGAAATTATCATGAAATCTGTTGCTACTGCTAAAGAGGCTCAAATTGCACAAGGAATTAAACTTACATGGGATGAAGCAGTGTCAGAGTCATCAAAGGTCTTTATTGCTATTACAAAAAATAATGATGTTATTAATGTTTCGAGCAGTATTCCAGCTGTCAAGGTGGTGGTTGACAAAACAACTTTTGTTCGTCTAACTTACATAAACCTTGAACACATTGATCTTGTTGCATTTTATTATGCCAGCAAATTGTATACTTTTGAAGAGTTGCAAAATGTAATTGCTGATTAAAAAAATATTTGTAAATAAAAAATGGTGAACTTGTATCCACAAATACCACCTGAGCCTATTGAGCGTGATAAAACATTAAAGGCAGATTCATTTCGTTTAATGAATATTACAGAAGCGTTGAAGTATTTGGAAGAAGAACAAGCAAAATACTCGAGGTGTAAACGCCGTTACAATACGGTTTTCAATTCTGTACACAACACATCAATGGCCATGGGGGTGGTTTCGGCCGGATTATCTGTAGGAGGTATAACTCTTTTTGCAACGGGGGTGGGAAGTGTTATAGGAATTGCTGTTGAAGGTATTGGTCTTGTCACAAGTCTAGCATGCTTTGGTATGGAAGCCATTAACAAAAGATTTTATATGAAGTTGCAGAAGCATGAAGCATTAAGTACGCTCGCAGCAGCTAAGCTGACGAGTATGAAACTTATTATTAGTAAATCTTTGGAAAATAATGAAATTGACGATAACGAATTTAAGAGAGTCCAGGATGATTTGGCTAACTATAAACAACAGAAATCTGAAATACAGAATAAGATGCGTAGTCAGGCTGTAAATGTTGAAGAGCTAAAGAAATCTTTTTTAGAACAAGGAAAAAAGATAGGCGTAGAAGAAACTATGAAAAAAGTTCGAGAACTTACAAGCAAGTAACGATAGGTTTTGGTAATCCATTATTTTTGTCATACACTTCGCAAAGAGATGTCATGCCTGCTCATTTGACGCCATCAGCTCCACCACCAGATTATTACTAAAAAAAAGTTTTCTTGTTGTCCTTGTAACTTGAGAAATCTGTCCGAGTGTCTTATGACTTGGGTTAAGAACTTATGATAACTAACGTCAAAGTTACTTGTAAGTTGTAGGTAACTTTGAAATTAGTTATCAAGTAAGATCACATTATTCTAGACAGTTCATGAACAGTAACTTCATAAGTTATTCACAGGCAAAGTTTTTTTTTTTTCATTATAAAAATGAATCAAGACGAATTACTTCTTCTTAATGATATCAATGCGGTAGAGAACAAAGACTTAGACTCGAAAAAACAACGCATTCTTTCTGTTATTGTCTCAGGCAAATCAAAGACTTATCTAGGAAAACAATACATGGTAGAGGACATAGAGTCTCTAACCGCTGACGAGCTATTCAAGCTTCATGCTAAATATGAAAACCACATTGCCTCACTAATGACACGCGATTTAAGCAGGTCTCTTATTTACCTATACACAAAAGCTGTAAGTCACTTCCTACCTGTAGACACTGACAGCCTTTCACACGACCTCGAAAGCAATCCTATAGTTTCAAGTTCGATTGGCAAATTAGCATGTACCATGTTTTACAAGTTTGGCAATTACCTTGCACCTGCCGTAACCCTTGATGGTAACTAGTAGTTATATCGATTTTTCAAAAATAAATTTTACTGCAGAAGAAAAAGGAAGTAACCAATGCGACGAGAACGACCCTGTTTTGACACAGGTTCAAACTGTGACGAAGACTAAAAGTCCAGGCCGTGTTGATGCTGGAAAAAGATTAGCTGAATATAATAGGCAAAAAAAATTACAGCTTAAGGCACAAACAGAAAAGACTCATGTAACTGATCCACCGTCAGGATCGTCAGGACCTGTGTCAGTACCGTCACACCTTCATGAAAGTGAGAGACAAACAACTAAGTCTGACCCTGACCCCGAACCTCAAACAACAAAATATGTAGTTGCCGGATTTGTTGTCGGATTTGGTTACGTAGGTTATCAATTATACAAAAAATACAAACCACAGACTCGTACAGTGACCAAAAAATCAGACACTCCAAAAACAAAACCAGAAGTCGCCACATTACCAGTAACATGCCAAAGCCGTTGGACCCATTTTTTATGCAGTAAATAAAAATATTATTTTAATTTTTCTTGCCTAAGAAATGAACGACTCAAAAAATTTAATGAACCTTGTGTATCACTCTGCCGTAATCAGCGGATTAGCAGTAGCTTATTCTATGCTGGGAAAAAGTCTACTCAAAATGAAATCAGCAGACCTCAGTAGACTCGATTTCGAAGACAGCACTAAGCTAATTGTAGTTGTTACAGCGTCGATTGCGACAAAAGACTTTCTTGTCAAGCAGGGAATTATTCCTGAAAATGTTTCTATGTAAATAAAAATATTATGGCGACGATAGCTATTATGATAGGAGGTGCTATGGTTAATGCTCTGGCATTTAGTGGCTCTAATTATCTCTTTTCAAAAATGGGTAGAGAAGAATCTGCAGAAGAATTAAAACGTCATAATGAAGCATCTGAAAAACTTGCTCAAGCCCAGCAAGATTATGAAAAGAATAGAATTGAGAAACTTGATTTCATCAATGAAAAACTCAGGCTTGAAGGTCACGCACAGCATACGTTTTCAAATACAGACGAAGCAATCCGTGAGTATTTTTTAGTCACGGGTGAAGATATGTCTATCCCAAAACCAAAACTAAGTGACTATTACAAACCAAGCACACAACAAAGAAACGGGGAGATAATCTTTGTTCTAGTGGGAATGACATTTGTTTATTTTACAGGAGTTTTCATTGCTAGAAAAAATGGCAGCCGAAAATAAACTATCAAAAATATATTACTCTCCATCAGGCTATTGGAAAGGAGCAACAGCTATTCAGAAATTACATGCCGCTGTGGGCGGAGATATAACACTCAATCAAGTCAAGCAATGGTTACAGAGACAGGCAATTTGGCAGATATATTTACCTGCTCCAAGAAAAATAACAAGACCCCATTTTGAAAACACTACCCCAAATGACACACACCAAATGGACCTCCTGTTCTTACCACATGACACAATAAGAAAGAAACGATACAAGTATGCACTGACTGTTGTAGACATTGCTTCAAGGTATAAAGACGCTGAACCCATATCTGACAAAACAGCCAGTACAGTTGCTACAGCATTAACAAAAATATATGGTCGAGGCCCTTTAAGATACCCCAGACTAGTGCAGGTTGATGATGGATCAGAATTCAAAGGTGCAGTTAATCAGTTATTTGCTAAGCATGGTGTACTGGTCAGACGCGGTATTCCAGGTGTGCACAGATCACAGGCAATTGTAGAAAATTTCAATAAACAGTTGTCAGAGAGACTTTTCAGTTACCAGTATTCTAAGGAACTCATGCATGACACCCGTAACACGGAGTGGGTTAAGAGATTACCACATGTGATAAAAGCAATGAATAATGAAGGACACCCTAAGCCTGCTGATGCTATTAAATTGAAAACAATTGCAGAGCCAAAAAAAGGGCCAACCCCACCTCCAGACACAAGTTTATTTACCAAACAGGTGAGATATTTATATCAACCAGGGGAAGCTGAAAATGACATAAGACGCAGGGCGACAGACCCCATCTGGTCAACATCTGTTCATAATATAAAAAAAATAATCCCTGGTCCAGACGCAACAATATATTATCTGTATGAGCCTGCGCCTCAGAGGGCATTTGTCAGAGAAGAATTACAGATTATTCCCCCAGACACCGTTACGCATTTTTAATCATTTCATCAACTAACTCATTGATTAGTTCATCAACCAGTTCATCAGCTATTTCTTCAGATAACTTGAGTCTGTAATGACCTGGTGCATAAGCTTTTTCCTTACTGAAAAACACTCGTTTCGTGTCCCCTACTGCTAGAGACTTCTTTTGTGTTTGGATCATTTCAATATTGTGTCTATTTGACCTCAGTGTTTTGTTTGGATAATCAGGCATCAGTTCTCCATCTAACACTTTCTTGTAATGTTCATGTCGAATGTCTTTATTTTTTATTGCTGTTTTCTTGATACCTTTGGCTTTGGATTGACTTCCCTTTTGATGCAGTATAGAATACATTTTTGATCTCAGTCCAACATACTCAACTATAGGCACACCATTTAGTTCATCCTTAAACTTTCCAGGCACTTTCTTGTTTTGTGTGCTGAACAGTGGATGGTCTTTAGGGTAATCAGGACTAGTGATGTAGCAGGCTGGGTCAAGTTTGTAGTGTAACAAACCCTTCTCACGGTAACTTTCAAATACGTCTGCTAGCAAACAAACGTCAGCTTTCAAGTACTGGTCGTGATAGTCACCAATTGTTTGACATCCTAACTTCCCCCATGCATCAAGTGCGTGTTGATATTCAGAGTCAGAAATACCTTTGCCAGTTAGTGTAGAATAAAATTTCTCTTTTGGTGGCAGTCTTGTTTCTTCAAACACAACCCAGTCACTGATGTACTCATATGGATAAACACCTTTTTTAATCAATTCTGGCTCAAAATATTTACTTGTTATTGGATACTCAGTCAGTCCTTCTGCTAGACTAGCCAACCCTAAAGACAGATGTTGCATGGAGTCATAAAATGCTAATTTGTCTAACCTAAAAGTCAAGTATTTTTCAGTTGTCTGGGCAATGCAACTAATTTTTTCTGTAAGACTCATCAACAGCCTGCATGATGATGTGTGAATCATATCCCTTCAGATTGTGGAAAAAGATTGGTAACTTATATGTCTTAGGATCTGTTTTTAATAACAAGTTACAATTGTTATGTGCAGCGCCTCTGTAACATCCAGTTATGTGATCATGGTCACGAACTTTATCACCCCCCAGAGGCTGTTCACAAATCCAACACATCTCAGCTGTATCAAATTTCAGTTTGTCTTCTTCTGTCATCACCAAAGGCATCTGACATGTTGTGAGATACTGTACTACCTGACTATACAGTTGTCTCATTTCTGTTAAAAACAGACATGCTGCATTTTCACCTCTGTAGATAACAGGCTCTGAATGAAGACCGTCTGACCTAACAATAATGTATCCAAAAGAACACACCACTTGGTCACTCAATTTTATAGTGTTTGGTAATGACTCTGGAATTGGACCTTCATATGGAACGACGAGTGATTCAAAATCTGCGTATACTACAAACGGCAGCTTTTGTTGATTCCCATAGTTTTTAAAATACACTTGACTACCAGACTCTGGATACTTAAGTACAGTTTGTATGTCATCAGCTGACCTACAATATAGAATGTGTTTATGTGCCACTGCAATAGAGGAGAATCTTTGTAAACATCTCTTACACACTTCCTGTTTACCATTATGTTTTGATACATGATTATGAATTAGACGTGACATATTTCTGATAATTGTGTAGTGAAAGTTATCACCAGAGCTTATTAGCAACATATCAACATGTTTATCTTCTGACTGTCCATATGTTGGGGCAATTGGTGATACTCTAATTGGCTGTAACTTATTCTCTGACTCATTTTCCCATACAAACACATTCACGGATATACCAGGATTTAGTTTTTCAAACAAGTCTATGTCCTCTATTTTAACAGGGAACTCAATGCCACTGAAGTTGAGTTCGTTTATAAATTTGGTATAGTTAGATACACGTTCAGGTTTTGTTTTTACAAAATGAAGTTTAGAAAGCACACACCACATGAAACATAAATTATCATTGTTCTGAATATTGACGACAGCCTTTTTTTTTGCAACCTCAGTTGGAAGTGGTATCCATGATTTGCCTAAAATAGGATGATATCTTGACTGCTTTAGTTGTAGTTCATGTACAAGGCCTTCATGCCAGCCAGACCCTTGCATTTCTGCTCTGTCAATTGCTTCATGGAAGTCTGGTAACAATCTTTCTCTAAACACTTTCTCTAGTTCTCTTCTCGAATTAACTGTGTGCTGCCTTGTCGAGATATACGTTACAATAACTTTACCAACATCTCTGACAAATTCTATTTTTGCAACAATCTGAATCTTTACACTATCAGAAAGAAGGTTATTTTGTATGACTAAAAAAGATCTTTCTATTGATTCATAGACATTGTAAATATTATATATAGGTAAGTCAGTTGTGTGAAACACGTTTCTTAATCTTTGACGGTTGTCCATCTTTTTTATTTGTCCGACAAAAAAATAAATAGAAAATTATATAATGAAAATGGCACTTTATTGACTAAAATCTATATAATAGACAAAATTAATCACCAACTAATAAGCCACTTCATTGATATGTCTTCTGTGGTATCATTTTCAAGCTTTTGCATGTGTAATATCGTTTTACTGACAGTAATAAATTTAACATTTTTATTTTCTTTTTTTATTTGATAGTATATGTTTAAACACATAATCTTAAACCAGTCAGATTTAGCATCATAAACTAAAAAATTTGCTGTCCTATTATTATAAAGTGGAAAAGTATTAGAATATCCAAGATAAAAACTATATGTCATGTACATCTTCATCGGTGATGGGAGTTCTGAAAAAGGGCGTCTAACTTGTGTTTTTAAGTCACTAATAAGCATAAAATCCCTGAAACTCGATGTAATATCCATGAATTTACCAATAGGCCAATTTTGATCCTCTTGTCCGTCCATCATTTTTTATAGACAAACCAAAAAGATAAATTAATTTACTAACCCATACCCTGTGGGCTGATCTGTCTTTAAAATGAGCTTTAGATGCTTAGTTGATTTCAGTTTATTTTTTACATCATCCCGTTCTTGCTTATTTGGAATGACATCGTTCTCTCTGAGACAG
>BTPG01000001.1:176535319-176737819 GCA_036245525.1 Semisulcospira habei
TCTTCAAAGCTGTCACGGTCCTTACAGTAAAACAAACAGATAAACTTTAACTGTTCTCGAAAATCTTTCAGTACAGCATTATATTTCTGAGTGAGAATCCATACACTTATGTTTGCATGTCTGCCACTGAAGGCAAGTTCTGCTAGAGTGTTTCTCTTCTTGACAATGTCTTTTTCTGCAGAACAGTCATCAACTATGAACAATGTTGGCTGTCCTTCAAATTGCTTGTAAAAATATAGCAGGTAATCATTCAGTTTTTTTTCAGGGTCTACTAAATAGATGTTGCTGTCAGTCCAAATAAATAAACGGTTGTGATAAGCTTTGTTGTGTTTGATTGTTGGACAAAATATTACAATGTTTTCGAAATGATGAAGGTATCTTGTTTGTAAGAGGTTAAGAACAAATTCAGTCTTCCCACACGAAGTGGCGCCACAAAATAGGCCGCAATGTGAATCGTGCGTCATTAAGTCCATTTTAAAAACACAATATAATCTGTTTGTACAAAAACACTATGCTTGCCTTTCTGGTTATAAAAGGGGTTTCAAACTAACCACTCACACCGCAAGCCTTATAATAATGACTACGAAAAGCTTGTCTGGTTTTATTTTCTCCCTACTTGGACGTCAGTGACGGTGTGCGGTCTGTGATTTTAGACCTTACACCCAGAAGCTGCAAGGTCTAAAATCACAGATAGGTCCGCCATTATCATGTTGGTTGGGTAAACAGCACGCAACACAAATGTCCGTGATCTGGTTTCAATTTAAATGCATAACAGGACAAGGCAATGTCCGTGATCTGGTTCAAACTAACAACTCACTCCCCGATTTTCTCCTCGAGTGATCTAAAACACTTGTAAAACATGGTGGGGTGTATACTAAATTGAATAATTGAGGTCTCTCCCGGGATTAAAGTTGTGGGTTTCAATTTAAAGGCATCACGCGACAGGGTAATAAATAACTGTATGAAAGGCTGATTGTCACCCACTGGAGCGAAAACAGGAAACCGTTTCACAACCAATTTTCAAGCCCAACTTTCTGGTTGTGAAATAGATGCAATCTTGTAAACTCACATGACTACACAACAGCTGTCTCTACCTACAGGTTATGACGGCAATAACTGCACCCAACAGGAATCCGGTTTCATCACGCGACAGTCTTGAGCACAAAGGCCGATTGTTCAACAGCGCAATGTCCGTGTGCGTCGCAGCAGTCACGATGCATGAAGTGAAAACTTTTCACAGATAAATTTTCACGTTGGACGTTTCATTTACGAACGACGTGGTGTTCCACATTTGGGAAATAACCTATATTAGAGATTTGTTCTATATTTTTGGTTTGCCCCAGAGTAAGAAAAATGACATAGTGGTTTAGTGACATACATTGAAGCGTTGACACAAAAAGGAATGCTAATTTGTTTTGTGTGTGCAGAGAGAGAGAGAGAGAGAGAGAGAGAGAGAGACACTATTTGGGCATAGAAGACTATTGTTTACAATGGTGGTATGAACAGGAAGTAGACACTATTTCTCAGGAAGGCCAACTCTGACAGCATTGAGTGGTGGGGTGTGGGGGTGTGTGTGTGGGGGGGTGGGTGGGTGGTGTGTATTTCTCGGGAAGATATTTTAACTAGCCTTTTGTTTCCAAGGGGTTGGGGGACCTGACTGGGCAGATAAATCTGTTAAATGAATTTGGTCAAGTGCGTTTGTTTATTTACGGAAAGGATTAAATAAATCAATTGTTTCTTAAATGGGTGTCGTTGTATTCTCCTATATACTTTCTCTACACAAGCACTTGTACACTGAGTAAAGCTCATTTGAGTGCATTGTTATGGGACCAGCAGTTGCGGCACCAGTACAGGGTTTTACAGGAGTGTTCACAAGTTTGGCACACACATGCCTACTGCATCTGCAAGATGAGCTGAGGTGTTTTGAGACTCTGACAAGTGTGTTTTATATAAAAATGAACTGTACATAACCATTTTTCTATGCTACCTCCTAAATCAGCACTCCAGACACTTGTTAGCGTATGCTGCGTGTCCCACGTAGCATAGTTTTGATTGTTTTGTGTAGTCTTTTTCCTGTGGGATAGCTCAATAGACTTAATGTTTACATTGCAGAGCTGTTTCATGACCCCTTTTGCCTAGGGAAAGATTGCCAGCAGCATATAGGGCATGGCAGCTGGTTACAGGCCTCTTCCAGCTTCTTGTCACCAGACAACAGGGTCAATGAGGATGCCTGGGTGTTGTCTTTTGGGCTGCCCTAAGATACACAAGGAAATGGCCTTGGGTCTGAAAGCTCATTTTTCATCAGTGTCAGTGTCATGGTAACTTTTTTAAGTTGTCCAGCCCACCAGAAGTCAGTTTGACAGTATTGCATGCGTGTGTAAACTTGGAAAAACAGAAAAAGTAGGGAGGTAGGCAATGGAAAAATATGAAAAAAAAAAAACACTTTCATGTGCCTGTGTCTCAAATGCAACATTTCTGAAGATCAGATATATTACTTGATGTACATGCCAATTTTGGAGGCATTCTGACCATATCTAGGCTGTTTTTCATGGCATCAGATATGCATGGTCCAACACATCAACAGCATTGTAAACGCCACATCAAGGCACTTCACATAATGGGCCATAACATAAAGATGCAGCAACTTTCAAGGGTGTCACTTTGGGTTTGACTTAGCTATTGTCTAAGGGTTGCACTGATGCCAGATTGAATGGTGTTCAGGTGGGACAAGTTTCTCTGACAGGTCACGGTATACATTTAAATTGGGAAGTTCAGGCAGTAAGAGGTCCCGTGTTTTTAAAAATAATTTTTGCCTTGTTTGAAAATTTGCAGTTGGGCTGAATGTGGGAATTTGCTGGAAATTTGTGGTTAGCTGAGAGGAGACATGTTTGATGCTTTGATTCATACCATCCTGAGCTTATCCAGTGGACATTTGTGGGCCTATGTTGAGTTGCCTTTTGACGTAGTGATTTGAGGGGCACGCTGATTTCAGCTGTGCTTGGGTGTGGGGTTGGTAAGGAACCAGTTTCATAGCCAAGAAAAATGAGACGGGTCATGTGCTGGTTTTTTTTAAATTTTGTGCATGGCAAATGTGCAGCTGGTGGGCGGTAGTGTTTTTTAGGGAATTGAACAATTAGGGGATGACTGGGACTGACTAAGGCTAAGAGACTGGACAGTACGGAAACAGCACTGTGGTCCGTGGCCTTCAATGGGCCTTCTCTGTTCCAGTTGTGGGGATGGGATTTTTGGCTCACATGTGATATTAAGCAATGTGAGCCTGTGTAATGGGCCAGTGGTGGTCTGTCTGGCATCTGTCCGGCTTTGTAAGTGGTGTGTAAGAACTTTGATGTTGGCATTTTCTCGGAGACTATCCAATCCGCAGTCTTCATACTTGGTCCAAGGATACTTTGTGGCAAGACTTTTCCAACCATATCAGTTTCAGTGACCACTCTCAAGGTCACAGGGGATCAGGAAATAGCTCAAATAGCCATATTTTGACAAAATTATTTTTTTCTCAAATATTGTTTACAACTTAATTACCCAAACTTAATGCTACAAAGATACCTGATGATAAGACCTTCCTGTGCATACTACCTTGATGACCCCTCAAGGTCAAGTGTCAGAAGAGATCAGGAAATAAATATAAAATAGATTAATTCCCCCCACCCCCCCCCCCCCCAAAAAAAAAAAAAAAAAAAAAAAAAAAAAATAAAAAATAAAATAAATAATAAATAAAATTAATTTTTTTTTTTTTTTTTTTTTTCACAAATACTATTCAGGACTTCAAACCCACACTTGGTACAGAGATATCTGATACTAAGACCTTCCTCAGAAACATGTAGGGTCACAAGAGATCAAGAAATAGGTCACTCTATATGTGCTAATTTGGATTACCCCTCGAAAAGGGTCACAAGAGATTCAGCAAATGATGTGCAAAATGTCTGTTTTTATTGCAAAATTGTAGTGTTTACTAGCTTGCTGTTGTCTATTAGCTCTAACCATGAAGTTCTAACTTTCAGCCAGCTAAGCTCACTGAAACATAAATGAAAGTCACCTCATGGATAGCTCCGTTTCTTTAAATTGTTGCCAGTAGGAAGCGAAAACCAAAAATGAATACATTCAAGAGGATGGGAAGGAAGTCAGTTTTACATTTACCTCGGAGTAACTTCAGTACAGCGGTACTCACAGACTGGACACATCAGGATGCAATTGTGGTACTCCAAATGAAATGCTGTCTTGTGTGAAGCACAAGGGACAGATTTTCCCGTCAGGATTGTTTTTGATATGATGCAACATAATATTGTTAGTGACGTTTTCGATTACTTTTTTATTTTTTTAATATTATTGCATCACCTTATAACATCACATATTCTTGCAAAGGAAGTGCCAAGTTCCTTTCTATTATTTTCATGTCCCTACTGGCTTAGGCTGGCTAAATTGGCACACTATTACGTTCTTTATGAAACAGCTAGCACGGGTGTGTAACCACATCCTGAGTTTACAATTATTTCATAAAACGGTAATGTAAATTTACGAATTATATTGTAATATGTCATAATAGATAAAAGATTTTGAAGAACGAATGTTTTAGAAGGCTACATTTTGTGTGACAGCGTTTAATCAAAACCTGGGAGCACAGGCTAGTCTCAGTTTAACTGTTCTTTGCAAAAATAACTGATCCAAATCTGTGGCTGTTTGTAACCCTTCAAACACACACTTGGTTTCAAGGATGCAGACAAGAAAGACTATTTTGCAAATCACCAAAAAATAATCTGTGTTTATGTTCTTAGGAAACTTAAAGTACCCGGTAGTCATTTTAAAGCATTTTTATGGTTTTGAAATCACTGTGCTATCTATCACCTTAAGACAATTGTGTTGTAATTGTCTTTTATACTTTTTCGTTGGTATATTCTTAAGTATGCGTGAGATTTTGACCCAAAGGAATGAGGAAAATCCCCTATCATTCCAGTCCACCAGGGGTTCAAACTTTGGATGTTTGCGCTACAATAAGTACCAAGCATGCAGTTCTACCACTGAGCTATGTCCCCATGTCATAGCTCTTGTGACATGCCTCTGCCACCGTCCACCAAACTCTTCGTTCTCAGTAGCGTTTGTTTCATTTTCAGTTGCTGTTTCAGATGTGATCAGAGGCTGTGAAGTGGAGAGTCCTTACAACCATGGAACCTGAAGCAGCAGGGCCTGAGGCGTCTGGGCTGGATGAGGGTTTTGCTGAAATTGAAGTGCAAGAGGATGAAGCCATGGAGGTTGCTAATTCTGCAGCAGAACAAGAAGGTTCCTATACTTGTGTATATTGACTGCCAGTAGGTTTTAATTTTTGTGATAGAAAAAGTGAGTCTGTGTAATTGGCCATCCATCATCTGTCTGTCTGTCTGTCGTTCATGGTAAACGTTAACGTTGGCACTTTGTTGAAGAGTAGTCAAGCCTCAGACTTAAAACTTGGCCCAAGGATACATTGTGGTAAAACCTTTATAAACATACCAATTTCAGTGACCTGTCCCAAAGGTCAAGGTCACAGGGTCCAGAAAGGGGTCATATTCATAAGCAGTCTCATTTTGACACAAATTCTTTTTTCTCAAATACTATTTTCAACTTCAAACCCAAACGTGGTACAGAGATACTTAATAGTAAGACCTATGCATACGAATATGGGCAACCCCTCAGAAAGTTCAAGGGTCACAAGAGGTCAGCAAATTTGTGAAAAATGACAGTTTTTGAGAATTGTGGTTTTTATCAAATTTTTGGCCAACTTTTTAGTCAGATTTGGAACAAAGGTAGCTGATGATAAGACCTTTCTATGCGTACTAATTTAGTGGTCACCTCTTAAAATTCAAGGGTCATTGGGTGAGTCCAGAAATAGGTCCAAAATAGTCACATTTTGACATAAACAGTTTTTTTTCTCAAATGGTATTTTTAACTTAAAACCCAAACATGGTATATACTAAATATAGACACCTGGTGGTAATGCCTCTCTATGCATACTAATTTGGATGAACCTTCAGAAATATCAAGGGTCACAAGAGGTCGACAAGTGTTTGAAAAATGCCAGTTTTTCATAGAATTGTAGTTTTTATCAAAGTAATTGAAAACTTTTCAATTAAATTTGGCATATACTACAGGTAGTTGATGATAACACCTTTCTATAATCTAAATTTAGTTGATCCCTCACGAAGGTCAAGGGTCATGCAGGGTTGACAAATTTGTGAAAAATGCATACATTTTGAGAAAATTCAGATTTCACTGGTACAAAATCCTGCCTTTTACTTATGTTAACTCATTCTACCCCAGCTACGGATATATCTGTAAATGCGTGCCCAGCAGTTCCTGACCAGCTATGGATTTATCTGTAATTGGCAGTCCTGAAACTGCATCCCTTTAGTTTTATTCGGCTTGTAGTGGTTCCTGTAACGCATGCAGACTTGCCCCCAGTCGTACGTACAGAATCTCGCACAACAGACACATACACTGCCACTGACTCAGACAGGCGCATTCATGCGGTAAAAACTCAACACACTGGCTCCCTTTCTAACGTAACTTTTATACAGAATAAACAATATAAGAATAATGCTCACAAACTATCACAACTATATACTCCAATTCTTCCCCACTATCAGCTTCCAAACATCACACCCACATACACACAATATCGATGCCAGGCTAGGTATTAGTCTCTCACTGTCCAACCTGTTTGGTGTTCTTGCTGGTTACGTTCAGTCCTTTCACGTCTAGGCGTGCAAGTCCGTTCTCGTACGCTGCTCGAGTCTTCCTGTCTCTCGTATCATGGACATCCTCGTTGCTCGTACTGTATCTTCGCTGTGACCCAAGTGTCTTGGCACCGGCCGCTCACTCCTCGAGTGAAGAGATGGAGAGATGACCTCGCATTAGGTCCCTGGTGACTGACATCTCGGCGTCCGTCGCTCCAACTTCGACAAGCACTCTGAATTCTAGGTTTCAGAGTCTTGCAATACGGGCTAAGGTATCTCACACACGTCTGTACCCTCTGACAATAAAGCCCGCACTAATGTTTCTACAGCTCTGCCAGACTGAGCTTTCGCCTACAACTCACTAAAACTCCCCGTATTAACCATGTCTTAAAGATTTCACGTGGATCTCATGCCACACGGCCTATCGGCACAAAACAAACCGTTGACACCTACTGTACTGTATTTACCCTTCTGTGTGAACACTATGCATGAGCATAGAGTTTCATCACAGTTCCTAATTGGAACTGTTAGCTTTAGCCACTTCTTTGTTCTTCCTCAAGTGCACGTGGCGAGTTTGAACGGTTTTCTGAACCTTTTTTAAAAAAATGAATTTTTGTATTTTCTTCGACATTGTCGAGGCGTTCACGGACTTTGAACGCTGGACAGGCTGCCGAGTCCATAATGAATTATGACAGCGAAGAAAACGATGATCTGATCAACTGTGGAGTCTACTTAGACGAGTCCAGTGACTCGGAGAATGAATGGAATGGTGACCAGCCTCAACTGTCAACTTCACAAGGCAGAAACTGAGGAAATTTGACTCAAACTCGAGATTTAGGGTGTATCTTAAAAGTATAAAATGTTTACTCTTGAAAATGCCTTTGTTTACAAGCAAAATTGCAGAAATAAACATATTTTAGTTCTTTCTGGTGTCAATAAACATAAAACACATGACATTTACGTTTTTTAAATGTATTTTTCTGTACTGTCCCAAAATTTGGTTTGTGATAGGTCCAGAGGTTTTTAAGTTATAGCATTTTTTGTGAGGCAGCCATATTTTTAGCATTCAGCTCTCTGCATGGCTAGTCCAGAGGGCAAAGTTGCTGGCTGCGCAGCTGGGGTAGAAAGAGTTAAGACACTTGAACACTTACTCATTTCATTGACCTGTTGGAAAGGTCATGGTCACACATATTATGGGGATTGGTCACACATGTAAGCCATGCTTTTCTGTTAGTCATAGCAAGCATTCATCCCGGGTGGAATGCTGCTCAAATTCTCAGGATTTTTCTGCATGACAACAAAAGAAAGAATGAAGAAGAAGCCATTGAACACTGTGTACATTCACACACCGGTCACACTGTAAACACTACTGGTTGCTGCCTTCACAACAGATTTTACCTCCTGCAGGGAGGACCAAATCTGCTTACCCATCGCCAAATTGGAGAAGATATCGTTTTGGGCTTGGCAAGTTATATATACCCACAAATGTGAACTTAGAGCACACGCTCACATAACATTGTTTGGGCTGCCACAAAATAATGTGGGCTCTCAGATTTCACTTGGATTGTAGTCAGAATGGCTGTAGTGACATTGAGAACATTTGATGTAGGTGCTTGATACTTGCTCGAATGATGCATGCTGAAATGGGCACATGCTCAAAATGACATTTGCTTGAATGGACCAGTCCAGGGGTCGCACTAACGCCAAAAACCTGCGTTGTATATGTTAAAACATCAGCCCACACGCAGTTTTCTGGAAGGTATGCGTTTGCTATACGCAAAAAGGTGTCTGGTTAGAATGAAATGCATCTGGCATTGATAAAGTGTGTAGCTGGAATGTTGACTAATTTCCATAAAGGTGGATCAACACGAAAATGTTCACGCACAGTCAAAAGCAATGACGGCTATTTAGCAAACAGAGACTGTCACAGTAACTGTTATTATTAGTTGTTTAGATCTGCGACAAAATTATGGCTTTTGGTCACATCTCGGCGTGGCTAGAACACACAAGCAGCTTCAGCTGCGAGTGTGTTCTAGCGACGTTGAGACGTGACCAAAAGCCATAATTTTGTCGCGGATTTAAACAACGAATTTGTCTTGATTCACTACCACATAAGAGTCATTTCAAAAACAAAGGGACACTTACTTGCAACTGTCAGACATGTCTTGATACTGATACAGCTTCACACACACACACGCGTATGTCATGCACATCCGGGCAAGAATTTGAAACATAGAACCACGCCTCCAAACCACTCAAGCACTTCAAAACAGTCCATCTGTTAAACTCTTAGATCACTTTTGTGTGTTTTTGTCCCTCTTTTGACCAACGGATTTGAGGCCAAACTGATGACATCTTTGCTTGTACAGTTTGGTGTGGAACTATGATGAAACACAGATCAAACTGCGTTTTAACTATGTCAACCGGCCTTCCTCCATACAAACAGAAGGCTACATTCTAATGCTGTTTGAACGCAATCGCAAGTGTATGGTTTTTAGGCAAAACGAGCCAGGCGGGAAAAAACACTAACTGGCGCTTTCAAAAAATGAAAGCTTATTGAATAACATTTTTTTCATGAAGACTTGCAGCGATAATCCAGAACTATTAGAACAGTTTAGTAAATGTTCTCCAAACCATTGTACTCAACAAACTATGGTGGTGGTATTATCATAATAAAAAACCTGGTGTGTATGGTACCATAAGTCTATTACTGAATAAGCAAGAGACTTGTGACCATTCTTATAGAAATGGAGCCTTCCGTTTATGAAGACACCCAGTAGTCCACAATCAGGATAAAGTCAATATCCATGGTTCCGTACACTCGGGTAGATTATTAGGATCTTTCCTTGTACTTTTTGAGTTGAATGGTTTTGGAGAACGTCTACTGTCATTGAGGGTCTTCATAAACAGGAAGTTCAATATGTCATTCAGAAGGTTTAAGATTTTAGTTTCGCATCAGTTTGCTTTCTTTGTGTGTGTGTTTTTTCTGCTTTTTTTTTTGTGGCTCAGAACCGTCCGCTCACTTTTGTGTTGATACAGCATGATTGTGTTCCATGTGTTGGAATGTTCCATTCACAGTGACAGGGGGGTTGGGCTATACCATGAAGATTATGTGTCTTCGACTTGTGAGTTACATGTGTGCGTATTTCTCAATGTAAGATCAAAATAATCTAGCAACTACCTGTGTCGCTCTGTTCGTTACCTCTGGAATGAGTATATGCTTTTCAAAATTTATTCTTAATGACAAAGGAGAAGCAAATCGCTTCATGGTGTCAGCGGAACGCAAAACAGATGACATTAGCACCAGAGAGCTATTAGTAGAAAAGTAGGCCCTAGGTATCAGTGCGCTTTAGAAAGGTGAAGGCTGTCATAACAGTACAGAGATCTTCTGACATGGTCTTTTGTTACCACACAGTCTTCCGGTTCTTTGTGCTCATGTGACGTCACATATAAATCGAGACAAATTATTATGCTTTTATACTTTTCTTCCATCACATCATCTTTTGATTAGATCAAGTTGCTTTTTTGCCTTCAGCAACTTCATTCCAATAACCAAAAACGTTTTTGCAGAACTAAGAAATTTTGAAAAGTTCAGGCACAAATCAGCAAGTTAACATTCAGTATGTATGTATGTGTGTGTGTGTGTTAGACAGTGAGGACTGAGACTTCCAGACATATCAGCAAGTTAACATTCAGTATGTGTGTGTGTGTGTGTTAGACAGCGAGGACTGAGACTTCCAGACATTGCCATTTAGTAGTCTGACAAAGGAAACTCTCGGTGATGATGTCGCGTCAGATGATCTCAGACTGTCACTGGGATTGTCTCGCCAGACAATTCAGTACAGTGACTTTTTTAGTAAGGTTACATCATACACAATTTTGGGGCAGCACTGCATTTGGTGTACACAGTTTTAGAAAAGTGAGTGCGACCCTTGATGGACACTTACTTGAATGGACTCTTGCTCAAACAACAGATGCTTGAAAGACATGATCTGGTGATAGAAGATAGAAACTGACACAAAAAGTTAATATGATATACTAAGATGGAAAGACAGCAGATAGAATCATGTTTGATTTAGAATGTTATAATAATAATACATGGTATTTATATGGCACATTTCTCATATTTATAACTCAATGCGCAGGCGAAAACGACACACACACACGCGCACACACACACACACAAACAGTGAGGCTGCAGGGGGTGTGTAGAGAAAAACTGTAGAGATTACACGAAAGCCTACGAGAAAAAGTAAGTGTTTAACTTTGAACTGCGTAAGGGTGGAGGCATTTCTCAGCTCAGTCGGTAAGGAATTCCAAATTAAAGGAGCAGTACATCTGAAAGAGCGTTCACTGGCAGATTTGAGATGGAACTTCTCAAAGTTCCTCTCCTGATGAATGCAGTGAGTGAGAGGGCTGGTAAGTAATTAGAATGGAGGAAAGGTATGACGGAAGACTGCCATCAGAGTGGCGGTATTCAAGGGTCACTATCTTAAACTTTATGCGGGATTGGATTAGAAGCCAGTGAAGGTCTTTCCATATAAGCGTTACGTGGTCTCGTTTTCGCCTGCGCTTAGCCTTGTGGCATTATTTTGAACTCGCTGAAGGCGTTTAATCTGCTCAGATGGAAGACCAAAAAGCAGAGAATTGCAGTAGTCAAGACGGCTCATGACTAAAGCATTCACTAACTTTGCAGTGGCAGATTCAGAAAGACTGTGTCAGACAGAGAGTATGAACTGAAGCACCACAAAAGATTTCACTGACGTTATCCTGCATACTAAAAGTCTTATCGAGCTTGACACCAAGATATTTGACCAAAGACTGAAATGGAATATCAGTGTCATCTCTGCGTAAAGACTCAGTGTGAATTTGTTGAAGCCGGTATGCTACAGCTTGAATGTGAGCGGTGATGTCATAAATCATAGGCCAGCACACACTGTCATGCATCAGCCTTTAAGCACTGATACTACTGTATGCTGGTCTGTGACTGGGCTTACATTTCATCACGTACTAGCACTAGACCTACAGCCAGCGTGCAGGTCTGCGATTGGACCTTATGGTTTGAAGCCGCCAGGGTAAGAACTGAAAACAGACCAGCACACACACACTGCTGTGCAAGATTTTTTTAAACCTGGACTCACTGATACTAGTGTGTGCTGGTCTATGATATTGGACTTTAGAGCCTATCAGGCTTCTGTCACCCTTTGACATTTTATGACTAATGTTGTATGGCAACATCCACTTGGCACCCCCACCCCTCCTCGGCACGCACACACACACAGTAAAAAACTATCACACACACTGTGACATGTCTCTTGGCTTGACTTCGCGAACGAAGATTTTATAGGAGTTGCCCACGACGTCTGCAGGCTTGTTCGTGGCTGCGGAGGCCAATCTGGGACAGGCAGGTTCGACCGCAGTGGCTGCAGGGGGAGGTATGGCCAGGGTTCTGAGTTGCGGCATCTCTGTTTTTTCTCCTGAGCTGCTTGTCCTTAAGGCTAGCTCTGCGAGGGTCCTCAAAGGAGACAGCTGCCTTGTAAATGGTGGAGCGCCAGGTGTCACGGTCCACAGCAAGCGAAGACCACTGGTGGTGGTCGATTTGGCAGGCACTAAGTGACTTCTTGAGACAGTCTTTGTATCTCTTCTTTGGTGCCCCTCTGTCACGGTGTCCAGTAGCAAGCTCGCCGAACAGGGTGATCTTTGGTAGGCGATGATCATCCTGGAGACATGCCCCGCCCAGCGGAGCTGTGTCCGCAGCAGCAAAGCTTCGATGCTCACAGTTTCAGCCTGTTCAAGGACCTCGACGTTGGTGACATAGTCACTCCAGTGAATGCCCAGGATGGTGCGCAGGCAGCGCTAGTGGAAGCGTTCGAGGAGTCGTAGTTGGCTGCGGTACAGGGCCCAGGACTCGGAACCATACAGCAGGGTGGTGAGGACCACAGCTCTGTACACGCTGATCTTGGTGCCTGTTTTCAGCTGTTGATTGTGCCACACCCGCTTGAAAAGTCGCCCGAAAGCGCTGTTTGCTTTTGCCAGCCTGCTGTCAAGCTCCTTGTCCAGCTTGACGTCCGACGTGACCCTTTGACATTTTATGACTAATGTTGTATGGCAACATCCACTTGGCACCCCCACCCCTCCTCAGCACACACACACACACACAGTAAAAAACTATCACACACACTGTGACATGTAATATTTCAAGAAAATGACCGTTTAAGCAAGTGTCTGGGCATTTGTCTGTTTGAGAACATGCTGTTTCAGCATGTATCTTTCGAGCATGCGTCTTTCAAATAGGTGTTGTGTATCCTTGGTCCTCCCTGTTCTTCTAGTTCGAGTGTGCATAAAAAGTTTGAGGTTCTTGATTCAGAAATGCTTGTACAGGTTTAAACACGTCCACTTCATTTGAGTACATTGATATTTTATTTTGTATGTGCACAGTTGATGAAGTGTTGAGTGGCCCTAAAGCAACAGTCTACTTTAAAGACACAAACCCAGGCCTGCAGGGGCGGGGCATCCCCCGTGATGAAGTGGAACAGATTATGCTGTCTGAGGCCTATCAGCGCAAAATCGCCACTTGCCATTTGTAAGTCAACATGTGTACTTTTAGTTTCAGGTCAAGGTTACTTAACATCGTCGTTGCACCGTCCACAAGATTTTCCATGTTAAACACTAATCTCTGTGTGCCTATATCATAAAAAATCTTCAGGTCAATGATGGCAAAATACAAGGTTCAGATGAATACCCCCCCCCCCCCCCCCCCCCCCCCCCCCCATCTCCCGTTTTCCGAACTGTGTCAATTTTAGGACACAAATAAATCCTAAGAAAGAAAGAAACACGTTTCGAAGAACAACAATTCAGTTTTGTTAAAATTGTTCTTTATTCGTGCGTTTCTTTTGGGGTTTTCTTTAGAAATATACTGTTGTGTTATAACTGTTCTTTCTACGTGTATTCCTTTTTTTGTTGTTTTTTTTCAGACATAAATTATAGTTTTCAGGGCTTCAGATTTTTATTTGTTTAAACTTTTCTTCTTTTATCTTGGGACATGGCACTGCTTTTAGCACATTGTCTTAAGGAGGGGCTGATCATATCTACACGCGCTTGTCCTCCTTCCCGCCTCCACCCCACCTCCCTAACAAAACTTAAACAGGCACTTCCCCCTTCCCGCCTCCACCCCACCTCCCTAACAAAACTTAAACAGGCACTTCCGAGTCTTTAAGGCAAGCTAGGACACTTCAGCACAATTTTGTGTGTTTATGGACATATGCTTTAATGTATATCATTAAAATCAGCATCTATCTCTCCTGAACGCTTCAACATGCTCATTTAGTCAGGTATGCGCACCGTTGCCATGGCAACGAACACTAAGTGACCCTAACACCTGGTTGCTAAGGAAACAAAATTCGGCTACCGTTGATGCTTCGGAAAAGCCAAATTTGGTCAAAATATCAATTAATATCATCATTATGGAATGTCAGTGGTGATTTTGAATATCTCACCTGGTTTTGAAGAAAAAAATTATTTATATGAATGTTCTGGGTTTTTTTTTTTTTTTTTCATTTTTTTAGTATGTTAGCGAAGGGAAGCTATTCATAGCTCCCAAATTAAGCTGAAATTAAACAATTGGCACTGACATTCCATAATAAACCCACTTGTAAACTTGCATGTAAAATTTCACTATCATCTGACAAGTACATTTTCAGATATTTGTTTCCTCAGTATGTACCACCCCCAAAAGTACAATATTGAGAAAACCGCAAAAACAAGTTTCAGCAATGAGCCGTTTTCCCCCCATCATACACAGCACTAACATATCACCTGAAATCGTTGGCTTATGGTGTTTTTCGTTGGCTTATGGTGTTTTTCACACGATAAAACCTTTATGCTGTGCAGACATGCAAACTTTCCAGAAACCCTGTGTGTACCTACACCCCGATGCTTTAGTTTTTCATGCTTAGTTAGTGACTATTACTTGTTGTACTCGTGTTCGAGGAAGAAGAAGAAGAATTGTTGTACTCGGCCTGCACACTTATTGCGTCCAGTTTGTTGATAAGCACTAATCTTCACAACTGTCTGGTGACAATAAACCATTTTAACAACATTCTAAATTGCTAGGATCACCAAGCAAACCCAGGTGGATTAGGTATTGTGAATCAACGTTACCTAGAGTAGACACAATGATGCACTATTGAAGCACCCCAGTGCCTGTTTGTTTTCCACTGTATACGCTTCACACAGATAACTGGTATTCAGACAGAATGTATGGTAGATGTAAGCAGAAGGTTGGTACAGTAATTGGCAATATCTGTCAGGGTTCATGCTCACAACCATAGGTTCCTAACTTAGATGTAGTTGCACTTGTCAAAGTGTGACTCACTGGTGAAAACCAATCTGTCCGAGCTGTTTTGTCGTTGTAAAAGGATATATGCGTGTTTACTGTGGCAGCAGATGACGTTCGGCTTTCTCACCACAGGAAAACAATTCCATTTCAATCATTGTTCAACATTCTTAAAAGTCGGAAGGGTAAGCCAAGGGTAAATATACATGAACACTTGTCTCACACGAGTTTACATTTATGGCTTTCTTGTGTTTCAGCATATACAAATTATGCTTGTACATCCGTGCAGTTTAGACAAACTGTTAATGCTAAATATACTCTGCTGAAGACGGAAAAAATTGGTTTAGAGATCTGTCAGCTTTGAGGAGTAGTGCTGTTCCTAAAGTATCAGAAGCTGCAATCTAGTTTGTTACATGCCCCTGTATTCTGGTCATTGCATGCCAGTTGTTACATTACTTGAAATAGGAGAGACTGAATTCGTAATGAAAACATAATGATTTACCACAAGTAAATAAAGTATTTAAACATCTTGTCAACTGAATTCATAATGAAAACATAATGATTTACCACAATTAAATAAAGTATTTAAACATCTTGTATGTCTGACAATATATAAATCGGTTAGTTCATGAAATGTGCATACAGCTTTAAAAAGCAGCCTGTTCACATCACACCTCATACACACCCATTTTGCATGCTCATGGTGATTGCAGTGGAAGATGTAAACACATACCATACTAATGAGGCTGCATTTTATAATTTGAACCATAATGGTTTACTCCAGAATCACACCTACATCATTACAATGGCAGCTGCATCTTGCCTGAGTTCAGAACTTTCACAGTGCACTTTGTAGTCTCTGACCAAGGAAAACAAATATGTGTATGATGTACATTGATCTTTTTATAATGGAAAATCATATAATCAAGTGATTGCTTGTGCATATGATGTTGGACTATCATTCCTGCAAACACGAGTGTTGGGCGACATTTACTATGCGGGACGTGGTACTGCCGAAATCCTAACACTTTCTCGCTACGAACGGACCTGTGCACAATATTCATTATCACATCTGTGATATTAAACACCTGTGTTTCCTTGAGCTGGCAAATTTCTTTCACGTATGCATACGTTTTGTCAGTAGTGATGAGAGCGTCTCACAATGAATGTACAGATAGTTTCTGATCAGACCAAAATATTCCGTGCTGTCGGGACGTTAAGCAATGTACAATCAATCAATCAATCAATCAATCCAAAATATTCTGATGTTACAACAGACGAAAGATGTGAGATTCCTGAATCTAAATTGTTCAGATCTACAGTGCTCTATTGAGCGCTGAATGCAGAATTTTGAATTTCTTTGAATGCACACTTCTGCTCCAAGGTCAAGCAGTTCACAAACAAATCATAAAAGTCTTTGATCTCACCCTTTGTATCTTTGATTTTTGCACATTATGCTTTGCCAAATCATTAGAGCACCTACCTGCGAACAGTTGGTTGGCAGGTCCTTTCGAAAGGACTGACTCACAGCTGCAGATGATGTTTGTGCCTAATCTGGACACGGGCAGTTTTGTTTTCCTGTATATTACGATTATACACGTTCTTCAGTCTCACTCCTGTCTGTCATGTTGACTAAATTCCGCTGCGGATTTATCTAAACAACGCGTTTTAGCTTGTAATCTGCCAAAAACCATACTCGCAAGGTGCGAGTTGTATCCGACACGAAGTTAGCCGAACAGACTTGAAAATACATTTGAACCAATCAGAGACGCACATTTATGTGATGCTCCTGATCGAAATTGTCATAAGACCAAATTTGGAAGTTATCGAAAATTCCTAGGTTTGCCTCAGGCAGTTTTTTGCCGTTGATTGTTGGTTTAGGCTAGGGTGAAGGACAAATTACTGCAAGGGAGAGAAGTGGCTTTCAAAAGACATAACTTGTTTCAATGCAGTAAGAAGAATGTGCTCTTTGACCAGGATCGAAAGTAGGCAAAATGCACATATTTTGAGGGGGAAAAAAATGTAAACAAACTCCGGGTACTTTGTTTATTTAACATTTATGGATGTTTGATAAAAGCTCTGAGGAAAAAGGAGTATGTTAACGCATAGAGGACACTCAGAACTTGCAGAAAATCCGGAAAATCCCAAACAGCCAACGTAACAGATTTTTGCATTGGAGGTGTCCTAGCTCGCCTTAATGGTGTTAATTTTCTGAATTAAAAGAATGTTCTACTTGGAGTTTTTGCAGGAGCGATCAATGTGCGTGTGTCAACAACACTATGCTCCCAATTATCTCCTCCGTTTAAGGAACAACACAGCCATTTGTGAAAACCGTGATACTGCTCTATAAGTTACGCCTCTTATGCATAAAATTCTTCACCATAAACCCCATCTTACCTTCGTATGTTATTTTTGGATAGTCAAAGACAAAACACGAGGAACAGTTTGTTACAGCTACCATGGGCCAGGCTCGATATATATAAAACCAGCCTTTCGTTCTCAGGTGCTAAAGCCTGGAACGAACTACCACCACAAATTAAATCCATTTCTAACTCTAGAACCTTCAAAACTCGTGTATATAACATCTTGTTACAGTAACTTACTGTGGGCAGTGGGCAGATGTTCACATCTGCACGGGACATAGACGACCCCGCCCTCCACGAGTCGCCTGCTGCCTTGCAGGCCTGGCCGCTTGGCTGCGGAAAGGCTAAGGGAGGAAACCTCTGACATCAAAGCCCCCGTGTCTCCGGGGAAGGCTTTTGAGCCAGAGACTAGGACAAGGACAGTCTGATATAAAACCTACGACCCGAGGACCTCGATGCCATCGTCCCAGCTTGCTAGGCCATGGCAGATGAACCAAGGGTTTAAAGGGTGGGGCCAGTACTGCGCACACTGCACTCCACCAAAAAGCTCCACCGCGCAGGCTTTAGGAAACGTCCACGGACCATGACACTGACCATTCCAAGTCCTGTAGCGACGGGCGAGGGGCGAAACGGCAGGTGAAAGATGTCACTGGAAGCCGCAGTCTCAAACCTGCATGCAGGCGGTTCAGGATATTGGTCGCTTGATGTTGACCTGGGGATGACAACATCACTCGGCACACCCTGAACGACCAAGCAGCCTTCTCTAGGGACAGCACTGCTTGCTCCACACGGAGAGGGGCCTAGAAAAGGTGGCCTAACCAAAGCTCGTCCCCTCGCAACCCCAGTTGGCTAGCCGCGGTCAACGGGCATCTTCTCCTGCGGTCAAAAAACAAGAAAGAATAACGGATCCACTCTCATGACGACCACGACCGGACTCAACGTAGCATGCTGGAACGTCCGAACCATGCTCGACAAAGCAGACAGCGGACGCCCTGAACGTCGCTCCGCCCTCATTGCCCATGAATTGCGGAGGTTAAACATCGACATCGCCGCGCTCAGCGAAGTACGCCTTCCGGACGAAGGCAGCCTCCAAGAACTTGGTGCTGGGTACACCCTCTACTGGTCAGGCAGGCCTGCATCAGAAAGACGGCTTTCAGGCGTGGGTTTCATGGTCAAGACATCCATTGCGACTAAGCTGGAAAACCTACCAACGGGCCACTCAGACCGCATCATGTCCATGCGCCTCCCACTGAGACACCAGCAGCACATCACCCTTCTCAGTGTGTACTCCCCAACCCTCCTGGCAGAGCCTGCTGAAAAGGACAAGTTTTACACTGACCTGCGCAGCCTCCTACAGAGTACCCCTGCAGACGACAAAGTCATCATCCTTGGCGACTTCAACGCCTGAGTGGGCCAGGACTCTGAAGCCTGGAAAGGAGTCCTCGGCAAGCATGGCGTGGGGAACTGCAATGACAATGGCCGCCTACTATTGGAGTTCTCTGCGGAGCAGCAACTGGTCATCACCAACACTACTTTTCAGCAAAAGGACAGTCGAAAGACCACCTGGATGCATCCTCGCTCCAAGCACTGGCACCTTATCGACTATGTCCTAGTGCGTCAGAGGGACCGCAGTGACGTCCTCCTCACCAGAGTGATGCCCAGCGCAGAGTGCCACACTGACCACCGCCTTGTCCGCTGCAAACTCAGGCTCCACTTCAAGCCAAAACCCAAGAAATGGGGGCCCCCCAAGAAAAAGCTTGATGTTGCCAGCCTTCAGCGTGACGATGTGAAAGCTGCCTTTCAGACAGATTTACAGCGCAGGCTCAAAGACACAGCGGACCCAGTAGACTCCTCCCCTGAAACACTTTGGGAACAACTGAAAACTGCTATTGCAAAATCCTCTGCAGAAGTCTTGGGTTTCGCCAGAAAGAAGAACAAAGACTGGTTTGACGAAAACGATGTAGAGATCCAGGAACACCTAGCAAAAAAAAGAGCCGCCCATCAGGCCCACCTAGCCCAGCCTTCCTGCCCTGTGAAGAAGTCTGCCTTCCGCCTCGTCTGCAGCAGTCTCCAGCGCAAGCTCAGAGATCTCCAGAATGAGTGGTGGACCAGACTTGCACAGAGGACCCAGCTTTGTGCTGACAATGGTGACTACAGGGGCTTCTACGAAGCACTGAAAGCAGTGTATGGCCCCAGGCACCTGGTACAAAGTCCCCTGCGAAGCGCGAATGGCCAGGCACTCCTCACAGATAATACCTCCATCTTGAACCGCTGGTCGGAATACTTTCAGAGCCTCTTCAGCGCTGAGCGCACTGTTCAAGAAGCAGTCATCCTACAAATCCCACACCTCCCAGTAAAGGTTGAATTGGACGAACCGCCCACCGCTGAAGAGACCCTCACAGCCATCCACCAGCTCAAGAGTGGCAAAGCAGCAGGCATTGATGGAATACCGCCAGAGATCTGGAAACATGGAGGCACAGCACTGCACAACAAGCTCCATGATCTCTTTCTCTGCTGCTGGGAGGAAGGAACACTACCAAAAGATCTCCGTGACGCAGTCGTTATCACCCTGTACAAGAACAAAGGCGAGAAGTCTGACTGTTCCAACTATCGGGGAATTACCCTGCTGTCCATTGCTGGGAAAATCCTTGCAAGGCTGCTCCTAAATCGGCTGGTACCTGCCATCACTGAAGACCAACTCCCAGAGGGCCAGTGTGGCTTCAGAGCAAACAGGAGCACCACCGATATGGTCTTTGTGCTGAGACAGCTACAGGAGAAGTGCCGCGAGCAGAACAAAGGGCTGTACGTAACATTTGTCGACCTAACAAAAGCGTTCGACACTGTGAGCAGGCAAGGCATGTGGCAGATCCTGGAGCGACTTGGCTGTCCCCCAAAGTTCCTCAACATGATTGTCCAGCTACACGAGGACCAGCAAGGCCAGGTCAGACTCAACAATGACCTCTCAGAACCATTCCCTATTCTCAACGGCGTAAAGCAGGGCTGCGTGCTGGCACCGACCCTCTTCACCATCTTTTTTAGCATGATGTTGAAGCAGGCCACAGTGGACCTCGATGATGACGATGCAGTGTACATCAGGTATCGTCTCGATGGCAGCCTGTTCAACCTCAGACGACTGCAGGCCCACACAAAAACCCTAGACCAACTGATTCGTGAGCTGCTTTTTGCTGATGATGCTGCCCTCGTTGCACACACAGAGAGAGCCCTGCAGCGCATGACGTCTTGCTTCGCAGATGCTGCCCAGCTCTTTGGACTCGAGGTCAGTCTGAAAAAGACAGAGGTCCTCCATCAGCCGGCACCCAAGACAGTGTATCGCCCTCCTCACATCACCATTGGCGAGTCTGAACTAAAGTCAGTGCACCAGTTTACTTACCTTGGCTGCATTATCACGTCGGACGCCAAGCTGGACAAGGAGCTTGACAGCAGGCTGGCAAAAGCGAACAGTGCTTTCGGGCGACTTTTCAAGCGGGTGTGGCACAATCAACAGCTGAAAACAGGCACCAAGATCAGCGTGTACAGAGCTGTGGTCCTCACCACCCTGCTGTATGGTTCCGAGTCCTGGGCCCTCTACCGCAGCCAACTACGACTCCTCGAACGCTTCCACCAGCGCTGCCTGCGTACCATCCTGGGCATTCACTGGAGTGACTATGTCACCAACGTCGAGGTCCTTGAACAGGCTGAAACTGTGAGCATCGAGGCTTTGCTGCTGCGGACACAGCTCCGCTGGGCGGGGCATGTCTCCAGGATGGAGGATCATCGCCTACCAAAGATCACCCTGTTCGGCGAGCTTGCTACTGGACACCGTGACAGAGGGGCACCAAAGAAGAGATACAAAGACTGTCTCAAGAAGTCACTTAGTGCCTGCCAAATCGACCACCACCAGTGGTCTTCGCTTGCTGCGGACCGTGACACCTGGCGCTCCACCATTTACAAGGCAGCTGTCTCCTTTGAGGACTCTCGCAGAGCTAGCCTTAAGGACAAGCGGCTCAGGAGAAAAAACAGAGATGCCGCAGCTCAGAACCCTGGCCAGACCTTCCCCTGCAGCCACTGCGGTCGAACCTGCCTGTCTCGGATTGGCCTCCGCAGCCACGAACAAGCCTGCAGACGTCGTGGGCAACTCCTATAAAATCTTCGTTCGCGAAGTCAAGCCAAGGAGGAGAAGGGAGGAGGACTGAAGCAGCTGCACTGGTTGCCCGTAAAATTCCGCTGCCAGTACAAAATTGCAATTTTCGCCTCTCGGCATTTTGACGGATCTCTCCCGCCGTACCTTTCTGCCAAGCTGTCTGTTTATCAGCCATCACGCACACTCCGTTCCTCTAGTGTAAAACTTTTTAAAATCCCAAAACTTAACATGAAAACTGTCGGGGAGCGTTCTTTCACCTTTTTAGCCCCAAGTGTGTGGAACTCTCTGCCAACTGAAATGCGGAATCTGCCCACATTGTCACAGTTCAAAGCTCACTTAAAGACTTTTCTTTTCTGTCGGGCATTTAACACTTAGCTCATCTTTAGCTAACTGTTGACTGCCTTTTATTCTGATCCTTGAGGAAATGAATGTATAGTGTTGGGAAGAGATGGGGTGGTTTAAAGTAGTGTATAATCGTGCGTGTGTCTGAGAGAGAGGGTGTGCTGTTGTGCATGCGCAGTGAGTTCGGTGTTTTCCTGGAGAACAGCGCTATACAAGAACTATGTATTATTATTATTAAGTCCAATAAACTCCTCCGTATGAGGAAAACATGCAAATCATATAAGCCATGATGTATACCACTTATACTGGCTGACAATTGTTTAAGGATTAATCAGTGTTCAGAATAGATGCACATCACACCTTCCCTCAGGTGACATGCGTCAATGACTACAATACTACAATACTTTTCTGATGGGCAGTGGTGCGTGCCCATTAACACTTCCTCAAAAGATAAAGTATGCAATCTGAGTGTGACTGGTGACCTGCTGAGCTCAGAGTGAAGTGTGGTGGGATTAGGGAATTAGCACTTACCTATGGGCAAGTCCATCACCACAATCAAACGACTATCATGGACCCCTGGGCGGCCCACTGCTTACCCCGGAGGAGACACACAGCACAGTTGGTTTATCGCTTTCTGATTGGATTATTTCCTCACTGCACATGTCCACAATCGTAGACTTAAACCTGGATGACTACCAAGTCTGATGATACAATGAGGTACCACACAGAAAGAGGTATTGTTTTCATGAGCCCCCTTGACTGAAGGGGTGCATGAAACTCTGTGGGTGGCTGAGGGAGTGGGTTGGGCCCCAAAGCAGCAGTGATTGGAACTTTCCCACAGCCGGGGTTGACCTGAAGTCAATGGCTTATTGGCAGATGGCTGCCCCATTCTGGGGATGCAATGATTGTATCACACAGCATGAGGTACTGCTTTACATGAGCCACTGTGAGTTGCGGGGCACATGACACTGTATGTCTGGGTGCAGATCAGAAGTATCAGAGGATGATGTCTGACTATAAGCCCAGGAACACAATAGGCCCACCCACTGATCCCCTAAAATAACAGGAATATTGAATAGTACAACAGAACGTCCACAACATGATAACACAAATATTCATCCTCCCCCTCCCCCCCCCCCCCAAAAAAAAAAAAATAAATAAATAAAAAAATTGGGGGTGGGTGTGGGGGGTGGGGGGTGGGGGGGCGTGATCCCAGGGCCCTCGCCTGGATCTGCCACTGATTCAAGTCACGGTCTTCAAGCTTGGTCCAAGGATACTTTGGCAAGATCTTTCTAAGCGTATAAATTTCAGTGGCCTCTCTCAAAGGTCAAGGTCACAAGGGGTCCAGATGTAGGTAAGGAATAGCCTTATTTTTACAAATATTTTTTTTTTCTTTCTCAAATGCTATTTTCAAATTTAAACCCAAACTTGATACACAAATACCTGATGATAAAACCTTTCTATTTATACTCATTTGGATGACACCTCCGAAAGGTCAGGGGTCACAAAGAGGTTGGCAAATGTATGAAAAATGTCAGTTTTTGATGGATTTATTTTTTTTTATCAAAGGTTTCTCATACTTTTCAGTTGAATTTGGCACAAAAGTAGCTGATGATAAGCCCTTTCTATGCATGCTAATTAAGTTGACCCCTCGCAAAAGTAAAGGGGTCATGGGGGTGGGGGTGACCAGAAAATAATAGGTTTAAAAAAAAACCCGCCATATTTGGACAAAAATCTTTTTTTTTTTCTGAAATACTATTTTCAGCTTCAAACCTAAACTTGGTACAGAGATACTTGATGGTAAGACCTTTTTATGCATACTCATTTGGATGACACCTTGGAAAGGGCAAGGGTCAAAAGAGGTTGGCAAATGTATGAAAAATACCAGTTTTTGATAGAATTTTTTAATTAATGTTTTCTCAAACTTTTCAGTCAAATTTGGCAACAGGTAGCAGATGATAAGCCCTTTCTATGCATACTAATTTAGTTCACCCTTCACAAAGGTCACGGGTCAAAGGGGGGAGGGGTGACCAGAAATTGGTTTTAAAAAAGCCACACATTGACCAAAGAAACCTGAAATACAGTAGAACCTCCGATGAACGGTTATCAAGTTTTATGGCCACCTGCTCGTTGCACGGACAATGTTTACTATATAAAGTACCTTGATTTTATAGCCACCTGCTGAATGCGGCCAACAGGCAGTGTAATGGAGCAACAACAAAAAAAGGGCAAAAATACCTTGTATCGGGCGCCATCTTGTTTGTGCGACCTACCATGTGTGTTTCGCTCCCAGTGATTTAGTGGTTTTTCGTTGGATGCTGAAAGTGTTTCGTGTGCTGAAAGTCTGCTGAGTATCGTATAAGAGTGCGCTGATGAGGATTATGCTTGTGTTTCATCAGATCTGGTTGCTGTTTGAGTGGTATCGTATTGAATTGTGTCTGTCATTTGAATTTTTGTTTACATCGCCATTTTGCTTCTTCAGCAGCGTGGGTTCGCCGGGCCTTTCCGCCGCCATTTTCTTTGTGCTGCGTGCTAGTGTGTGAAGTGTTTACTGTGTGAGTCTGTTTGCCACCCATGGTTGCATCTGCCGCTTGGTTGTTGTAAACTCGTTCGTGTTCCTACCGTTCTATAGGTTTATGTGTGCTCTCCTGTCGACATCTCGCCCTCCCCACTTTCAGCGCCATTGCCCGATCTCGCCGCTGACCGACCGGAAATCAGGTCGCTCCCATACCACACCGCTCACACACACACCGGCACACACACACACACACACACACACACACCCTACTGAACCCTCTTGTCGTCTCCCCACCCGGGTCTGCCCTGGGGGACTTGGGTGGGGTTAGGTACTTTTTAGTTCCCAGGGTCACCCTGGTCAGCCCCACAGGGTGAGTTTTTCTCTCTATTCTGGGGCATGTGTTTCTGTCTACCCTTGGTCCATTCACCTGTATTTGCCTTTTTAAAACTCTCCCTACTGTCTGCACTGCCTGTAGCTCTTGATATTGGATGTGTGTTGCTAAATGGTCTTAGCTTTATTTAGGCCCCATGTGTTAGGTTTATTTAATGTATTTGACCGGCTGGCGACATACATTCAATGTTCTGTTTATTTTTTTTTCACAAGCAGTGCAGGCACGTCCTGAGAAAGCCTTGTTGCTGTCGGGACGTTAAGCAATGTACAATCAATCAATCAATCAATCTCTTCTCGTCCTCCTCTTTCTTGTCCTCACAAAAAATCATGCTCATCAAATACACACGCCAACAACTGCTATCTCTACGTCACCACGCCACCTACTGCGCAGCCGGTGCCGATGACAGTGTTGCAGATGCCTTACGCGGCATCCGATCGCGAAAGAGAGGCCACAGGGACGGAATCAGCAAAAGGCGGGACTCACCACCACAAACACAACCACACACTTCTTCCCCTTTTCCTATGCCCTTCCACCCCTTCCGCCTCCCCCCGCCTCCTCGATTTCTCCACCCCTCTTCCTTCTTCTCCCATTTATTTTCCCCTCTTGCTCATCTACCGCTCACTGCTCTCCTCAGCCGCCCCCTCCCCCGCCCTCCTCCCCCTTCCTCCCCTCACCCCCTCCTTCGCCTGCTTTTTCCTCCTCGTCCCCTCTCCCCCCTTTCTCCTCTTCTTCGCCCTCCCCCTCCCTCTACCTCAGCGTTTCCTACTCCCCTTCCTCCTCCTCCCCTCTCCCCCCCCCCTCACCCTCCTCTTGCATCCTCTTTCTTGCCCGGTTCTCCTTCCCCGTCTTTTCCTCCTCCCCCTCTCCCCCTCCCCCCTCCTTCCCCTCTTCCCACCCTCCTCTTCCTTCATCCGTTTCTTCTCTCTCTTCCTCTTCTGGCTCATCCAACCTAAAACTGTGTCTGTTCAATGCACAGTCTGTCTGCAAAGATAGCAAAGCTGACGTGATTTCAGATTTCATTCTAGACAATGACCTAGATGTTGTCGTGATCACCGAAACGTGGCTGTGCTCAGCTGGCGACGAACCCATCATCGCCAGCGTCACTCCGAGTGGCTACTGCCTGGCCTCCTTCCCGCGTGCTTCCAGAGGGGGTGGCATTGCCATCTACAGGGACTGTCTTTCTGCTCACCTCTCCTTCTCTCAGTCTCTCCCTTTTGCTCATCCCTCCTTTGAATCTGTCGAGGCCGTAGCAACACTCCCTGGCCAGTCCCTCATCTTCTCATGTATCTATCGCCCCCCTCCAAGCTCTCAAAACAAACTCACAAACTCCATGTTCCTCACCGAGTTCGACCTCCTCCTCGACCACTGCAGCACATGACCCGGAAAACACATCCTTCTTGGCGACTTTAACTTCCACTTCGACAAACCCGACCACCCTAACACAAAACGCCTTTGCACGTCACTTTCAAACCACAATCTTACACAACACATCACTAAACCCACCCACCGACTCGGCCACACCCTCGACTGGATCATCACCCGCACCTCCGATCAACTCTTCCTCGACTCTGACACCTCTTCTGTGCTTCTCTCCGACCACCTTGCTATTCTCGTCGCCCTCAAACTACCTCCCCCGAAAAAACCCAAGCTCTTTGTCTCTCGTCGCAAACTAAAATCTGTCAACCGAGAGAACTTCTTCAACGAAAGCTGTCGACCTTCTCTTGGACCCCTCTCCCGATCTTGCATCCCATTTCGATTCCTCCCTTTGAAAACTTCTAGACACCCATGAAAACTTCTAGACACCACCTGCTCCATACCCAACCGACTCCCCTCCCCCTGGCTCACTGACGACATAGCTGAGGCCAAGCGCGAGCGTCGACAAGCGGAACGCCGCTGGCGATCATATGACCTTACCGTTCACAGAGAGATCTTCCAAACCACCAGATCCAAAGTCTGCAGAATGATCTCCGACTCCAAACGTAAACACCTTCAAAACAAAATCCTGGAATCCACTTCTTCCAAAACCCTCTACGCCACCATGAACACACTCCTAGGCACTTCTAAAGACTCTCCTCTCCCCAACACACACAGCAAAGAAGAACTTCCTTCCGCTTTCTCCTCCTATTTCTCTGACAAAATCCAAACTCTGCGCAACACACTTGACACTCAAGCTTCTCTGCCTTGCCTTCCTGACCCCCCCCCCCCCCCCCCCCCCTTTTTTTCCGGCACTCCCCTCTCGTCCTTCCGCCCTGTCTCTCAGGATGAAGTCCTCAAGACCATAAAGTCCGTGCCTTTCAAAACCTGCGAACTAGACCCCTTCCCAGCTTCTCTCTACCGGGACGGCCTCCCAAAACTTTTGCCCTTCATTACCGACATCATCATCACATCTCTAGAGAATGGCTCCGTCCCCGATATCTTCAAGTCCGCCATCGTCCATCCTCTCCTAAAAAAACACAACCTCGATCCAAACGAACTCGAGAACTACCGCCTAGTCTCCAATCTCTCTTTCCTGTCCAAGCTTCTTGAGAAGGTTGTCCTCAACCAACTCAACCTCCACCTCGCCGACAACAACCTCCTCAGTCCTTTCCAGTCTGCCTATCGCAAACATCACAGCACTGACACAGCCCTTCTACATATCCTAAACGACCTGCTTCTCTCCACTGACTCGGGCAACATCTCCCTTCTTACGCTACTCGATCTCTCTGCCGCCTTCGACACCATAGACCACTCTATCCTCCTCCACTGCCTTCACCACTCCTTTGGCATCACTGACTCTGCCCACTCCTGGTTTTTCTCCTACTTCTCCGACAGACAGCAGTCTGTCACCATCGACGGCGTCTCCTCCAACCCAGTCAGGCTCTCCTGCGGCGTTCCATAGGGGTCCGTCCTGGGCCCAGTCCTTTTCACACTCTACACCTCTCCCCTGTCCAACATCATCCAGTCTCACCACATACACCACCACCTCTATGCTGACGACTCACAACTACTAGACAAAGACAAACTCGACAACACTCAGACACTAATGACTCGCACGGCTGACTGCTATGAAGACATGAAAAACTGGATGACAGCAAACAAGCTCAAACTGAACGACGACAAAACGGAAGGCATGCTGGTAGGCACTCGCCAGAAACTTTCCCAGCTCCCTCCTTCTCTCCACCTTCAACTCGACAGCACCTCCATCTCCCTCTCTGACTCGGTCAAGAACCTTGGCGTCATCCTCGATTCCTCTCTTTCCATGACCAACTTCGTCTCCGCCACGACCAAGGCATGTTATTTTCACCTCCGCCGCATCAGTCAGATAAAAAAAATACCTCACTAACGAAGCTGCCACCAAACTCGCTGTCTCTCTCATCTTATCTCGCATCGACTACTGCAACTCTCTCCTTTCTGGCCTTCCTCACTCCACCACTCTCACTCTCCAGCGCGTCCAGAACAATGCTGCCCGCCTCATCCTTAGAAAGAAAAAATCCGACCACATCACTCCCCTGCTCACGCTCCTTCACTGGCTCCCCATCCCCCAACGCATCCAATATAAGATTCTGTCTCTCTGCTACAAATCCCTGAACAACTACGCTCCTACCTATCTCTCCAACTTACTTCACCCCTACACTCCTTCCCGCTCCGCCTCCGACTCTCTCCGCCTCCTCATTCCCCGCACCAAACTCAGCACTTTCAGCCCCCGCTCCTTCTCAGTATACGGTCCATCCACCTGGAACACTCTCCCACTCTCTCTCCGTCAGAAACACTCTTCTCTCCTCCTTCCAGTCCGCCCTCAAAACTCACTTCTTTCAACAGTTCTAGCACTACATCACCACACTCCCCACCCCAAGCTGACCGTCGTAATGTATTTTTACTATTTGTGGTACGTGTGTCATTGTCTAAAGCGTGCGCATGCGTGTGCGATTTGTGAGTGCACGCTTAGAGTTATAATTATTATAAGATAAGCGCATTATAAATGCCGTAATTATTATTAATTATTATTATTTACCGCCATGGCCAGACTGGCACAGTAAAGCTGTCACACACGATGGGTCAATGACAGGTCGCGGGACAGCTAGCCAACCGCCTCAAAGCCCAGGCGCTATGTCATTATGCAATGATGGATGTGCCATCAGCACACCAGCTGTATGCATGGTCTTTCACAAAGGTCACGCTGTCAATCCGACCGTGTCCACATATCTTTTTTTTAAGTCGGCTTGCTATGGGGGTCTCATAATCTTCTGAGGTGGCCCAAAATTGAGTGCTCTTTTGCCACAGGTGCTGACTTGAAATAGGTAAATAATAGGCAAAAAATAGCCATATTTTGACAAAAGATGTTTTCTTCTCAAATACTATTCACAACTTTAAACCCAAACATGGTACAGAGATACCTGATGGTAAGACCTACCTATGCATACTAATTTGGATGAGCCCTCGGAAAGGTTGAGGGTCACAAGAGGTCAGCAAATGTATGTAAAATGCTAATTTTTGATGGAGTTGTAGTTATTATCAACAGTTTTGCAAAATTTTCAATCCAATTTGGCGCAAGGGTAGCTGATAAGATCTTCCTGTGTATACTAATTTAGTCGACTCATGGCAAGGGTCATGGGGGTTTGACAGATGTGTGAAAACTGATTAGATTTGTGAAAACATGGAATTTGCTGGTGCAGAAGCCATCCCTTATTGTCACAAAGGTCACACATGTAGATCGGTCATACACGTGAGCCATAATGGCTTTGTCTTTCTTGTTTCTATTTAAGACAAGAACTCTGCAATGACACACATCAACATGCATCGCTCTTTCTCCTCCCCTTACTAAACACAATTTTCTTTTCTTTCATCACTGAAGATAAAGAAACATCGGCGTGTCTAGTACATGTAACACAATTCACAGAAGCATGAAGAGGTCAATGGAGGTCCCGTTTTGGTGATGGCACATCTATATGCTCCTATCCGAGTGTCACAAGCACGCCTAGGTCCATTTCCATCAAACCTGTGAACGGTCACCTGCTGTTTACGATCACTTTTTCTTGGCAACAGGGGTGACCTTCATTGGAGGTTCTACTGTATTGAATTTGAAATTTTCTGAAATACTATTTCAACTTCAAACCCAAACTTGGTACAGAGATGCCTGATGGTACAACATTTCTATGCATACTGATCTTGATGACCCCCGGGAAAGCCAAAGGGTCACCAGAGGTTGTCAAACGTTTGAAAAATGCCAATATTTGATAGAAATTTAATTTTCATCAGAGTTTTTACAAACTTTAACATTTCAGTGACCTGTCGTAAAGGTTAAGGTCACAAAGACTTATTATGTGGATTGGTCATCCACGTGAGTCAGAAGGGCTGCATCTTTCTTGTATTTTAATCAGATTGAAAGTGTGAAAGTGAGGTGGTTCTAGCAAATATGGTGCAAGTGGAAAACGGGCATAACTACTACAATACAATACAGTACAAACTACAATACAATACAATAATACTTTATTAATCCCTCTTGGGGAAATTCACTGTCTGCCCATACAACACATGGCATCATCATTCACTCATTGAAATAATTAGATAACCCATAACTCTCAATTAAAGAGATGAACTACAGAAGTTAAGGGCATCCTAAATGAATGTAACAGTGACATGCATGATTCCTGAGACTGATGTGGATAAAGAAGGTGATATTTTTCATTAAAAAAAAAACAATCGCCACAGTGAGAGGAGGTTTCTTATAGGGCAAGTCAAAGACATTTTTCTAAAAGTCCAAATGATTAGTGCAAATTTTGCATTGTACTTACCAGGGGTCGCAATTATTGTGTATTTTTGGTGTAAATCTTGCATTTTTGGAAGGTGTTGCACATTTTCGGGAGGTGTCGGCCTATATGCACACATCTTTAACTCTTTCCCTACGTAACATTTTCATCGAGTCAGTTCCCTGCCGACATAGCAGGGAAAAGGACGTCTGTTCCCTGGTGACGTACATTTTTGGGGTAGATTTATTAATTTTCACAGCCTCCCAAGGTAACAACCATAGATAAATTGGGTATCATGGGAAAGAGCATTAAAAGTATTTTTCAAAACTGCATGTGTTTGTGCATCAGTTTAGTGGGAAGTCAAACCAATTTGATTATTATGTGTTACGATTGTGGTTGTGTTATCCTGTGAGAGCGTACATGTGTTATTCGTAGGTAACGATATGTTGTTTATTTGAGCTATCACGGTTATGATTTTGTGCCTTTTTAGTAAGATTTTCTTTTGTTCGTGAGTAGAGCCGATTTCGTTTTGTTAAGTTTAGTCCGGAGCGTGCTAGAAGGGTCGCACTGTCTAGTGGCCTCGTAAGTGTCACGTCGGTTAGGTGACATCGCAACATTTTCGCTACTTTTTGTTTTCCTGTGCGCGTGTAGTGAGCAGCTTTTATTTTGTTTGGTGAATGTTCTCGTACCTTTTTTGAGCTATCATAGATAGGGATACCATACTTTTATGTGTCTTAATTATATGCTAGAATTTAGAGCTGAAGTGAGCAGCCGTGTTTTTGTAGCCTGATATATTGTTTCTGGAAAGTTTATGTTAATGAGCTTCGGCTGCGTGTTTCGTTCTGGTTGTTTGAGTTCATGATTTCCGTAGAAGATTCTAGATTTTGTTAGTGTATATAAGGAGGGCGCTGGGAAAGCCCGTGAGTACATTGTCTTGCTTTGTCAGTTGTAGAGACACGCAGTTTATTGCGAGAGACGCTGTGTATGAGAAACTTTGAGTCGCAGTGAGGACATCGCAGAAGAGACTTTGTATTCAGTAGTTTGTGCATTTAAAAGAGCATTACTGTGAGGATATCGCATCGCTGAATTAAATATTGTTGGAACTGTTACTCCAGTATTGTCTACATCCTTAAGCCACGTGTGACGGATTGCAGCTGAACGAGGTTTACTTTAAAGAACTCTACGTGCGTGTGTGTCTGGTGTGTTTATCATACTTCGACTACAACTCCACCACGTAACATTATGCAACAAAACAAACAAGGCGGAGCAAAAAATGAGAAACGTGGGTTTTTTTAGCAACAGTGTAAGCACATGCAATGAAAAACCCAGATTTACTCACCAACATGGCAGGAAAATGTATTCCACTAGCAAAGAAATCACACAAGAGAACTGTCTCTTCTTGAATCACAATATTACGAGCTAAAAATCACTGTTGAAACTGGGCTCATGAGGATCGAATAAGCTTATCGTAGGAGACGATCCAAGGCACGTTGTCGGCTACTTTGGCCTTGTTCCGACACCATCTAACAAGGGCATTCACTTTCAGATAACTTAGAAATGGTTGGTGAAACATATTATAGTGGTTGCTTCCCTTAGACCGATAGCTGTGCTTCAGGCGATATTTGTACAAACACAACGCTAGAATACTAGTGACTCGTCTATAGACGGCATCGAGCACAATGCTACAACGTAAGTGCTTCGATGGCTAAGGGTTTGTTAGGGCTAACACTAAACCAGAAGTGATACGTAGGGAAAGAGTTAAGGAGACCCTGATTGGTTGTTAGAAATAGTAGGCCACGATTGTATGAGGCACCTCTAGCTTAATTGTTTGTAAAAATTTAGCCAAAGCCAAAGTCGTAAAATGCACATCACTTTTAAATGTAGTTACGACTTACCCAAAAATATTTTAAAAAATTGTAAAGTATTTATGCATATATCCACATTAGTTCACTCATGGTTTACAAATAATTCTAGACCAATTAAGAATCTTCATGGATTTTAAGCCATGAATGATTTACAAATCAGGAATTGTTTAGCCCCAAAAGCAATTTTCATGGTTTAGCCCTAAACAATTTTCAAAGTTTAACCTTCTAAATAGTTTTCATGGTTTAGCCCTAAACAATTTCATGCATTAGCCCCCTAAGCAATTTTTATTGATTAGTCCTAATCGATTTTCATGGTTTAGCAACCTAAACATTTTCATCGTTTAGCCCTAAACGATTGTTAAGGTTTAGCTCCCTAAACAATTTTCGTTGGTTAGTCCTAAACATAAAAATAGACTCGCTACACATTTAACTCTGAATTACCTCCTCCAGATTAAGACCACTAATGCAAATGATTAGGGCTGTAACTAGTGTAAGCGCAGAATAGAGATGAAATGAAGTCTGTTGACAACTTGTCACACTCCACTTCAGCAGTAAAGATGCTTAGCATGGCGGGTGAGACTAGACTGACACTGAACCCTCCAGGACCTCCTCCATATGAGGAGCACATGCACGAAGGGCCCTCTGACAGTAAAGTAAATGTTGAAAGTTGTCTCAAGTGGAAGTTTTTCACTGTGGAGGATGCAAGGTAGCTGTGAGTCACTTACTGGCTGCATCCATCAAGTGATAGCCAGTTAAGCAAAGTGTTGGCAATAGGGCTCGGGAAGCTGACATCATCACACTAGTCATGGTGGCCATCTTGCGTGGATACGTGACTCATGCGCTCATCAGGAAATCGTTGTCAGGACAATGTCAGAAAAGTCCTGAGGTGCTATAGGCAATAACAGCAAGTCTTGCCATCACCATAGGAAACCGCTAACCAGAATCTGTTTTTGTTTGTTTCCAAAAAGGAACAAACACGAAGAAAAACATGTTGAAGCACTACTTCGCTACTATCTGAAATCTATCACCAGGCAAGCGTGTCCTCTCAAGATGGTGGCATGGCAGCCGACGCTCCTAGGCAACGCGGGGAACTTCCTGAGCCCGATAGGTGTGAGACACCTCGTAGCTAAACAAAAGCAGTGCACTGTGCCGGTGTCACAATCTATAGACTGCTCAGTGTATCATCGAACACATGATTATCCCCTTCATACGATAACGCAGATGTAGATTTACTAGTTAGGAAGACTCATAAGGTCTGTTGGTCCTTAACGCCTGCAGTGTCATATTTTATACTTTGTAGATAGGTCTGTCCCAATACAAACAGTGTATTGGGACAGACCTACCTACACAACTGTGCCGGAGAGCGATATTTAACTATTTTGCATTAAGAGCTGCTCTCAAAATATAGCACGCATAACAAAAATAAAAACATGGGCGAATAAAACATCATCTGGACTTCAGTTCTGTGGTGTTTGTTTTGTTCTGGAAAGTAAGATGTATTTGTAGCACTGCCGAATGTGGAGCCAGGGGTAAGCGTCAAAAACAAACTTGATCAGCTGTCTATGAGCACCCCGCACAGAGCCTCACTACAGTGGTGTTAGAAAAACCACTTGCGCAAATTCAAGATAGAACGCACAGTGCTATATTTGGTATCGTTGAAAAAAGCTCATTCAGAAACTTTTAGATCGATATATCTGGTACGGATGAAATCTTGGATTTGCGCAGTGGCTTTGAATCTGACACCCAAACGTGCAAACACGCCTTCACAATGGCACCCGCGATAAAAGCATCTTTCGTCAACGATGACCAAATTTTGCTTGTGACTTGTGGAAAATATTGTGCAAGTACACAAATGTTTATGATTAATGATAGTCAAAGAAACTTGCAACTTAAGAAATTCAAATTGATTCATAGAATTAATTATTTAGAACTGCAGTTTAATTTTTACTGTGTGTAGTCGATTTCCAACTTGAACTTCACACTCTTCTCGTTGGGTATAATTTCTTTGGACCTAAATTACGGCTTTGACAATACTTGTCCTACTGAAATGCACGCCATATTTACTGCAATACGTTTTTGGGGGAGACAAATATGCTCAATGGTTTCTTTGAAATAACAATTTTAGTCTACAACAAGAACGACAACTCTTTGCCAGGTAGCAGACAAATTTTCTGCATGCTAACTCTTGGTTTTGACTACCTAAACTATGCAAAAACAAAGTTTTTTTGTGTTGTATGTTTTTCTAGTTGTTGTAACATACTTTTAGATAAGGAATACGATATGAACACACACATTATTATTACATGTATCATAATTATTATTATTATTATTACAAATATTAATACATGTATTATTATCATTATTATTATTTGATGTACTATTATCATTATTATTATTATTATATTTTATTTTTGATGTTTTATTCATTTTGTCAGTTACTTACTACATACAAAAGAAAATCACATTGAACAACAAATAGTTTCGGTTGCTTTTAATTTTATTTAGACAAACACTTAAAGATGTTGTCAGACGGAATTCAGCGGAGGAAACGAGGATGATCAACCAAAACCTCCCCCATTTCAATCAACAACAAACTTTCCTTAAAGCTTATGATACGACGGCAAACAACACCAGCCATTTAATTCATACTTTATTTAATTAGATTTGCTCCTCTACAGGTGTGCCTTCCTACCCAGCATTTTCTAAGTCACAGACGCGTATCCGTCAACTGAGAAAAAATAGACTTGAAGAAAGACATGAATATCTTGACCAAGAAATGAGTGCTATCGTCCCAGACCACCTTATCTTTTCCATTCCATTCTTCACTATCTTCTCAACCGACCAGCATCTCAGTCAAGCAACGACTGCATCTTTTTCTTCTTTTGCAGTCATAGCAGATTCATGCCTATACGACTGAAGCTAGCATCCATAAAGTGTAATGGTGTGCTCTTCAGTGAGCAGTGAGCTGAAACGATGGGTGGAAAATGTTTGCCCTTTCTTGCTTTTGCTGACGTAAGCAAACCCCAGAATATGTTTATGCAGTTGAAAAAAAGACCTACACCGAATCCAGAATCTTTACCCTGGTCCCCCACCCACCCACCCACCCCTCCTGCATTCCCCAAAAGACAGCACTTCTCCGAGGGACGTGAGCCTCTGTCTCCTCCCCCCCCCCCCTCCCACCCCTTAACAAACAGCATCTCTCTGAAAAACGCTAGCGCCTGTCTCTACACACACCCCACCTCCCCCCCCCCCCCCCCCCACACACACACACACACACACATCCGGTTAACAGTATTTCATTCAGAAAAGCAATTTTGGGTTAAAATGTGTATTTGTTAAATCTATTTTCCAATACAAGGAAAATGAGGCAGATAACCACTTTGCTTGTTTCCATAGCCAACAGACGTCCTGCAGCTGGTAAATTTGAAAAATGATGGGAATGCATGCAGAATGTCCCAGATACCTTAGACTTACTTTATCTTATTTATTTATTTATTTTGTTTGTTTGTAATGTAGGTTTTGTACATACACATTAGCATATACCATAAGAACATACACCATGGTGCCCCTGTGCATGTGGCAGTACTATTCTGTCAGATCTGTCACACCCAGCCAAACATCTCTTCGAGCTTCTGCCCTCCAGCGGGTGGTTCTGTGCTTTGAAAGCCAGAACCTCTCGATTCAGATGCAGTTTCTTTTCAGAAGCTGTCCTCAGTACATCACCATCCATGGAACAACGTGATTCCATGATTTGTGACATATGACTGATTTGTGTTTAATATTGTGTTTATCTATCTTTTATTAGTTTAATGCTCTATACAGGATGAAGAGGTGGAAGCAGCCGTACGCGGCCTGAAGGGAGGAAAGTCTCCAGGTGTAGACAACGTACCTGCTCAACTGTTGAAACATGGAGGAGAAGTAACAACGAAGGTCCTGACTACACTCTGTCAAAAGATCTGGGAGCAAAAGAAATGGCCAGTAGAATGGACACAGTCTCTAGTGATCCCGCTCCCCAAGAAAGGAAACCTGAAACAGTGCCAGAACTACAGAACTATCAGTCTGATAAGTCACCCTAGCAAAGTAATGCTTAGAATCATTCTCAACCGCCTCAAAACTTTCGCCGAGGAACTGCTGGCAGAAGAACAGGCTGGCTTCAGAGTTGGAAGAAGCACTGTAGAGCATATTTTCAACTGCCGCGTCCTGATCGAGAAACATCTGCAGCATCAGCGCGAACTCTACCACAACTTCATTGATTTCAGGAAAGCATTTGATCGCGTCTGGCACGACGGACTCTGGCAAGTCATGAGATCGTTCAACATAGAGGAGGGACTGATCCAAATGATAGAAGCGCTTTACAAGAACGCCTGCAGCGCGGTTCTACTTAACAATCAGTCAGGCGAGTTCTTCAGGACGACGATCGGTGTCCGTCAAGGATGCCTGCTCTCTCCTGTCCTTTTCAACATATTCCTGGAGAAGATCATGCAGGAAACCCTCCACGACCACCATACTTCAATCTCTATTGGTGGCAGATCCCTGTGCAATCTTCGATTCGCAGACGACATTGACCTCATGGCAGGCAGCAATAGTGAGCTCCAAAACCTGACAGACAAACTTTCAAGTAGCGCAGGGTCTTATGGCATGGAGATCAGTACGGATAAAAGCAAAGTGATGATCAACACCACAAGCGACAGCAGCAGCAACATTCACATGAACGGCCAGAAGCTAGAAGAGGTCAATAGCTTCAAGTACTTGGGAGCCACCCTGTCCAAAGACGGTAGTTGCATAGCAGAGATCCGTATCAGGATAGGTACAGCAACATCCGCAATGGCCAGGCTGGACAGGATATGGCGAAGTAACTCCATCAGCTTCACCATCAAGTACAGGCTTTACAAGTCCCTCGTAGTGTCTATTCTACTCTACGGCTGTGAGACTTGGACACTGCTTGCAGACTCAGAAAAGAAAATCCAGGCCTTTGAGAACAAGTGCCTGAGGAAGTTGCTCCGCATCTCGTACCGCGAGCACAAGACCAACGAATATGTACGGAACATCGTCACTTCCCTGGTGGGCCCACATGAACCCCTTCTGGCAACCGTGAAACGGCGCAAGCTTGCTTGGTTTGGCCACATGACCCGACACAACACCTTGTCCAAGACTATCCTCCAAGGCACTCTCGAAGGAAGTCGTCGGCGAGGTCGTCAGAGAAAGAGTTGGGTCGCAAACATAAAAGAATGGACCGAACTCGAGATGCCAGACTTGCTTGCCACCGCCCAAAATAGTACTCAGTGGAGAGCACTGTCTGTTGCTGCTGCCTTTCAGTCCCCCCAACGCCCAGTTCGGGAAAGGGACTGATGATGATGATGATGATGACAGGATGATTGCCAACTGAGTGAATAACATGATGAATGCCTTACAAGTGAGGATGTATTTTACTGTCGCCATGCCACACAAAAATCCTTGTAACGTTTTACTTGGTGAATAAATGTCTTATGTCTTATACACGTACATGGTAATAGGTGTCATACCGCTCGCTCCCAACCCCACTCCAGTTACACACACACAACCGCAGAACACCCACCAAAAGAATGTACATCTGTGCATGTTCATAATCTATCCTTTACTTAGCATTCATATGTCCCAGGTATCTTTGACTTACTTTATCTTATTCATTTAACCGACATAAGATGGATGTAGTCGCCTGCGCAGCGTTAAACCCAAATAACTATTTATTTAAATTATTTATTTATGTTTGTTTGTAATGTAGGTTTTGTGCATACACATACACAGTAATAGGTGCCATACCGCCCCTCTTTCAACCCCACCCCACATACACACACAAAACCGCAGAATACCCACAAAAGACATGCACAATTGTATACTGATGGGCATTAGTGGACTGTAAAACCTATATATAGAGATTTGAGGTTGAGAAAGTGGCTTGTATTGACTGCCTGTATTTTAGCTGCCCACCTACAAATCTCATGTGTACAGTTAATCACACTGCACATGAAGCCATCAGTTCTGTGAAAAGTGCTGTTGGCCTCATGCACAGGGGCACCAAAACTTAGAGATAAGGTCACACCTGATAACAATAACAGAACTAATATGCATACTCAGCCACTAGTTCTGTAAACAGCACCTTTGTACCAGTGGCCAAATGCACACATACATCATGGATGATGCCACCACTGATCACTTCAAACAATCAGGCATGGGAATTGCCAAAGCTAAAAACAGCTGAAACTAGGGGGGTCCGGGGAAGAAAAAAAACAAGCGATGAAAATCTGTGCAATCTGAGCATATTTTTGTAGGAATGTCAAATTATTTTCCGCGGAAAACCGCGGATCCGAGGACAATTCCCATGCCTGAACAATAGGCTGCCCAGTTCACATTGATAAGTGATACTGTGAACTAGCCTGCATATGCAGCCATCAGTTTTGTAAATAGTACTGGTGGCCACATGTACAGGGACACCAAACTTAAAGGTGAGGCAACAACTGCCACCTAAAAAAAAAACGCTACCTACACACACATATCAATGATACAGTCAAACTCCATGTGCGTTAGTCGGGACAGGCTTAAAGTATGGGACTGTAAATCTTACAGCAAAATGTCAAAGCCAGTAATTGAGTAAGAAAATAATATAACAGCATCAAGTACATGTATTTTGTAAATCACTCAAATAAAACATGAGAACTCATCGAGCCCCATGGTGTTATGAGTGGGTGATGGAAACACTGAAAGAAATAGTACATGTACATTATAAAGTATGTGCCTCCCCCCTCACATTAACTAGCTGTTCATCATAAAACATATCTCATTCATTTGATCACTTGACTGACTGATTTATTAAATCATCTCTGTGTTACTTTTCTCCGTTTTCTTTCTCGTTTTAATCCCAATATATATGAGTGTCAGTGCTAATGCCAGCTGCTAAGAATCCTTGCAGCAAACTGCAAATGTCTGTATGCAGACAAACTGCAAATTATGTAGCAGCCTACTAGTTCCTCTTTTGTGCAGTAGGCTACTGCTAGCAAGATAGGGTTTAATTTTAAACAAAGCATTGCATGAACTTCCAAGCGTGTTCACATTGTGCTGTGTATTTTTTATGTGTGAAGTGTACTGTACCATCAGTGATCACTGAGACTGCATTGGCACTGATCGCACATAACAACATATATAGTTTGCCAGTGCAACTGATTGAATTATGTGTTACAGTATAATAATAAATTGTGTTGTACCCGTCTTTTCTAAGCGTGTTTCTTTCTCCGTTGGGTACTTCTTTGCATATTACACGCTTGGCAGTCACCTTTTTGGTCTGGATTGATTATTTAGTATAATAATAATCAAGTTCCGAAACTTTGTTCAGCCATGACAGTTAAAAACAAGTGGTGTGGCACTCTTTTACAGCACGCTGCATGTTGCTCTTCGGACATAGGTTTCGAAGATAGCGTTTTGTTTTGGTGCTCCCCCACCCGGGTCTGCCCTGGGGGACTTGGGTGGGGTTAGGTACTTTTTAGTTCCCAGGGTCACACTGGTCAGCTCCACAGGGTGAGTTTTTCTCTCTATTCTGGGGCATGTGTTTCTGTCTACCCGAGGTCCATTCTCCTGTATTTGCCTTTTTAAAACTCTCCCTACTGTCTGCACTGCCTGTAGCTCTTGATATTGGATGTGTGTTGCTAAATGGTCTTAGCTTTATTTAGGCCCCATGTGTTAGGTTTATTTAATGTATTTGACCGGCTGGCGACATACATTTAATTTTCTGTTTAGTTTTTTTTTTCACAAGCAGTGCAGGCACGTCCTGAGAAAGCCTTGTTGCTGTCGGGACGTTAAGCAATGTACAATCAATCAATCAATTGTTTTGGTGCTGTCGTGTCGAAATGAAACGGGCAAAGCGATACTAAAGTGAATGAAAATAAACGTGAGAGATAGTATATAGGAGAATACAACCCCACCCATTTAAGAAACAATTGATTTATTTAATCCTTTCCGTAAATAAACAAACGCACTTGACCAAATACATTTAACAGCATTATCTGCCCAGTCAGGTCCCCCAACCCCTTGGAAACAAAAGGCTAGTTAAAATATCTTCCCGAGAAATAGTGACTACCGTACATGCCATCCACCACTCAATGCTGTCAGAGTTGGCCTTCCTGAGAATACTTCCTGTTTATACCACCATGGTAAACATTAGTCTTCTATGCCCAAATAGTGTATGTGTGTCTCTCTCTCTCTCTCTCTCTCTCTGCACATACAAAATAGTATATTAGTGAGCCCTGCGACACCTATGTCAGTAATACCGTATCGATACTTCTAAATCAGGGTAAATTACATACGTAATTACGCTAATGACACCTATGTCAGTAATACCGTATCGATAGTTTTAAATCAGGGTAAATTACATAGGCTACTTTTCAGAATTTCCAATCTCCCGTTATCCCAATTCTCAGTGCAAAGAATGTATCTGATTCACCACATAATGCCCTCTTAACAAACTGCATAATACACCTCCCCCCTCCCCTTAAAACGTCACCACCCACCGCACTCCACCATACAATAAACAATAGGCAAGCACAGGGCCACACAATTAACAGTGCGCTGATTCAGTCACTGCTAAACAAACTGCGTAATACACCCCCCCCCCCCCCCCCTTAAACGTCACCACCCTCCGCACTCATCCATACAATGTCACAATAAACAATAGACCAGCACACGGCGACAATGCGCCGATTTACTTCTAAACAAACTGACCTACTTTCGCAGTCCACCATACAATTGACATGGCCACACAATCGACAGTGCGCGCTCCAGGAAATATATACATAACCTCAGACTAGTAAACAGCCACCTTCGTTCAGGCGCGTTATGATTGGACCTGTTCTGAAAGATCGTTATGCACCGAACTTGTCTTGGTATTCACCCGACTTGAGTCAATATGTACGAGACCAAACACAATATTCATACAGGAATTTTTAATTTTTTTAAATATGTACCAGACCCTACACAATATTCAAAAAGAAATGTATAATTTTTTTAATTATGTGTTCACTATATGGTTTTCTTTCATATATTCAAATAGCCAGCGGCTCCACACGCCCACAATTTTTTTTTCTTACACAGAGAGAGCCCCGTCATAAATTCAGTAATTATATACATTACCCCTCACTCATTTAGATCTGTGTTTATAACAACATAACAAGCATTGACTAAAGATTGTGGGCGGGCGGGGGAAAAAACCCACTCTATGTATAAACACCATGAAGTCTTCACAGACACAGAGCCAAAATGAGTTTGCAACCTGTTGGAAAACAGAGAAAGCTTTAAGATAAGGCCCTTCTTGTGAGTAGACTAAAGGGTATTTAGTGTTGACTTCTGTGCAGGCCAGCCCTAACAGGACTTGTGACACATGCACTGACAAAGGGTGGTGTGTGATAGGCTAGTTTTGCCTGAAAGATTTTACAGTGCTCATGACCAGGAAGGTTGAAACGGTTACCTCAGTGGGACGACGCCTTTTATTCTCAGTTTAGTCGGTGTTTCAGCACAAGCGTGACGTGCCTACTAATACGTTCGGATTTTATAGTGATTTCGGTATTCAAAATGGGCTATGAAGGATTAAAACCAAAACAACTTAAAAGCTAAGTGAATACTTTTAATATATGTGACTACTTAGCCTGCTCTCAGCTATGTTTAACTGAGCGTCAAAAATCAGATATAGATATATATTTATTAATCCATCGGTTTCAGCTTTTTTCTGAATTTGAATTGAGATTCCGTCACTACCGTTTTCGATAATACGGCCAGAACCATGAAGGAAATTATCCTCCGTAGAACGCAGATCTAGCCACAGTGCGTACTTGTCTGTCAGGTATTCACCGATTCTTACGTCATACAGATGCAGATCTTTGCACGCAATATTTGCTGATTTTTCTCTAAGTCTTCCCCCAGCAAAATACTTTGTGATCTCATCATAGTGCTGATATCCCATCATTCCAGATGCAAAAATTTGATTAGGTCGGCCTTCGATTGTGCAGGATAAATGTGTAATTTTCGGATTATAGAATTTTTCTGAATCTCCTTGGTAAGGACTTTTTGGTTCAACAAATAACATAAGAATGCCTTTCAGTGACCTAGCAGGCGTGTTTAGGTTTATATTCCAAATCTGGTCGCTCTTGTCTTTGGGTAATAAACTGTGTCTAATCACTCTGTCATAATAAATCGGAAGTCTTGACTGGTACTGATTTTGTATGAGTCTGGCTAGTTCAGTATGCGTGACAATCTCATATTCCAAGGAAATGTTAGAGATCTTGTATGTTGCACTAAGATCAGATGATTTGATAACTTTGGAGTAATCATTGAAGGTTAGTTCAAAACTCAGGCGGTCATTTAGTGCCCCTTGGTAATAAGGCGAATGTCCTGTTAGGATTTCAAATTCGAGTGGAATGCAAAACCTATTTCCATATGTTTCGGCCACAATAACGTCCTTTGCTTCTGTGGTTGTTTTGTCTGATGCATTTATTCGAATTTTCATAATGCTATCTGACTGTATGCCTTGATAAATACGATCCTCTCGTTCTGGTTGTGTAAGCCACAAATCCGTGTAGCAGTAGAACACATCAGCATCGTCAAGACTAAACACTTCCTGTCCTTCAAGTTTAACTTTAATATTCTTAATAATTGCTCTACCTAGATTGTTAACTAGTGTTCTTTTGTCATCTGCGTCCGATGAAAGTTCAATATTAAAAGCAAGACGAGCAGTACCAGGAACAATAACGTCACTGGGGCCTAGGTTTGGAAACTTGACAGTAAGAGTCTGGTTTTGGTCTATAGTACTAGGATTGTTTGTGATGACAATTGATTGTCTAACTGCTTTAACACCGAAAGGTTCACGTAGTTTTCTGTGTGGGTCTAACTTTGATCCATAGGACTGTGTCATTTTTATTATGCACAATAAAAAAAATTAAATTAATAAAAACAATGGCCGCGGGAGGATTTAATCATGAAGATTTTGAAATGGATGACACGTATGATTTTGGTAATACAACAGATATGACAGATATGGCAGATATGACTGGTACAAGAAATATTTACAGTTTACGTCACGAACTTTTAGAAACCAAAGTGAACTCATTTTATGATCATGTTGGTGGCCGCCCAGACAACATAGACCCTAACCAGTTTGAACTTGATGGCAAGGGTCATTTATATTTAAATACTGTTGACAAAGGAAAAGTACTATTGACTAACAAAAAAGACCCTAGTAGGTTTAGGGCTTTAAGTACAATAAAAAATGAAGGTGGTGTTGGTGCCTTGCGTCAACTTGGAATTGGTGGGTCTCCTGTCACGCCAAGACTGGCTAGTGTTCTTCATGACACGCAAACAAAGTTACCAACAGGGCAAGAAATTGAAATGGCACCAGTAACAAGCCTACCAGAAATAGCAAACACAGTGATACAAGAAACCTCATTTACTGAAGGACAAATAAATGATGCTATGAAAACAATAGATGACCCACCTTTGTCAATGAGGGAGATTATGGGATTGGATAAATCACTGCAGACAATAAGAGGTGAGATGGTTAATAATCTTGCCAAACTGGGAGAGCTTGATAAACACATAGAACGTGAAAAAGAGAAACTGGCTACCGCAGACAATGGGAATCTTGACACAGAAATGAAAGAAAGAATCCAACACAGATTAAATGATTTGCAGATAGAAAGATCAGGACGGTTAGAAACGATTAGTATTGGAAGACAAAAACTGAAATCACAGGTCAACAGGATTAGAGAAACTATTCAAAAAATACTTCACGAAGACACTACTCTGGCTGAGAGACTAAAAACACTTTTCAGAGAACAGGGTATCACAATTGCCAGTTTAATTACAGCTCTGGGGTTTATTATCAGTACAGTTGTGTTGGCTGTCTCCGGTGCTGGTGGACCCGGTGGTTCTCCACCTCCAGCACCACCAACCCCAGTCCCCACAGATCCAAAAGACTTACAGTCGTGGGTAAAGAAACAACTGTCTCACATATCAGACTTGCTTAAGAAATTGGCTCTGAAAGCAGTAGACTCGTTGCCTGGCATTATAGGCACGGTTGTCAGTTGGTTGATTAGTACTGCAGCGAAGGCAGTAGGGTTTATGGCAGAACATGTGTGGGTCTTTTTGGTGACAGTAGGAGGGTTAATAGTGGGTTATTTAATGAAACAGGTAAAGAAGTAATACCCCTAATCCAGTGAGACCTATTACCAATGCTGTTCTCTCTGACTCATGTGTGTCAAGGATTGGTGTTGGTGTTGGGACCGGGGTTGTTATTGTCTGTACGGGTGATGACGTTACTGGTGCTGGTGTCATTAATGGTTTTAATGTCTGTACATGTGTGGTTGTGACCCCCAAGTTTACAGATTGATTGAGTCCTAATTTCTGACCAACACCTGCAACAACTATTTCATTATTATAATTTGTTATTGTACCCATTTGGAGTTGAAGGTCTGATGGCAACATGTATAACCCAATACCAACTACAAAGTCAACTTTTGATCTAGCATATCTGAGAACGTCTTGGTAGCGTTGTATGCTTGATGGGAGATCAACTACTGAATTTACTGAATCTTCAAGATTAGCGAGAAACTGTTTTTGTGAATCGAACTTTCCACTTCCATTCAGAATATTAGATTTTGTTAATGATTGTGCACCTAGTATACACCAGACATATGTTCTGATAGACTCATTTACGCGCTCGACTCCCGCTTGAGTAAATCCGTCACTCCTGTCCAAGACAAATGTGGTCCAGGCGTTAGACTGTTTCTGTTCTATTGAGCCTAACCACACTTCAGATTTTGATGAGAATGAAGTGTAGGGAGGCCAGTAATCTTGAGGGTATTGTCTGTGACTCAAAGCATAATATAATGTACCCATACCATTGTGATCATCCCCCCACCCGGGTCTGCCCTGGGGGACTTGGGTGGGGTTAGGTATTTTTTAGTTCCCAGGGTCACCCTGGTCAGCCCCACAGGGTGGGTTTTTCTCTCTATTCTGGGGCATGCGTTTCTGTCTACCCTTTGTCCATTCACCTGTATTTGCCTTTTTAAAACTCTCCCTACTGTCTGCACTGCCTGTAGCTCTTGATATTGGATGTGTGTTGCTAAATGGTCTTAGCTTTATTTAGGCCCCATGTTGTAGGTTTATTTAATGTATTTGACTGGCTGGCGACATACATTCAATTTTCTGTTTATTTTTTTTCACAAGCAGTGCAGGCACGTCCTGAGAAAGCCTTGTTGCTGTCCGGACGTTAAGCAATGTACAATCAACCATTGTGATCATCAAGTTTTTGTGTGAAGTCATACTTAGTGCTTATGTTAAATTCATTACAGATGCGTTCAAATGCTTTCATATCCATGGGGTTGTTAAACCTGTTAAAACTGGATTCAGTGGGTAGTGGTGTATGCAGTTCTGACAGTATACGTCTAAGCTGGTAATAAACATGAAAACGATACACAGACCTTATCAGTTTGTTTGAGTGATTCAAATGGTCTGTGAATGAAACACCACAGCCTGTAGTTGAGCATAGTATAGCAAAGTTAAGTTGGTTTTGAAACATCTGTAGTGGGCTTGAAGACCACTTTCTTGCAGTAGCATCGTCTGTTATTGGAGGGTTTAGGTAATGATCAAAAGGGTTGGGTACTTTGACTTGAAATAAATCTTGTTCGCTTACAGCTATGTCGAGTTGATTTAGTTGAATTATTTTCTGTTCATAAGTAGGGGCGACATTATATTTAGCATCTACATTAAATTGAAATGCGTTTGTAGTGGTAATGGTTGGTGATTTAAATTCCATCCTTTTTTTTATGTGATAATAAAAATGTTTATTACCTTAACAAATCTTGACACAAGCAAACCAGTGTGGTTAACTAATGGGATTGATAATCGAGATGGTAACAAGGCTGTAGCTATCCATGAAATGTTCTACACAGTAAAGTGGTTTAATGTAACGGATGATGAAAATTATTCTGTAGGTGGAACTCTCGATGGTTTAGAAAAGGGTGATACTTTACGAGCTGGGTATTATGACTTTTGTACTTTAGCTGAATGGCATCAAAATGAATTTAAAATTAAAGCAACTGTAAACCCAGCTAATTTACTTGTTACAATTGAATTTCCAAAAAGTGGTCAGTTTTCTTTATCAATTAGTCTTTTATTATTACTTGGATTTTTAGGTAAAAAAATAACACATCCAGATGAAGATTGGTCACAATCAGTTGGTAGTCTACTATCACCAAAAAAACCAAGAATAACTGGCAGATATCCTGTTCGTTTGTCAGTACACACAGTGCTAAATGTTCATTTGAAAGAACTGAACACTACTGAAAATGTACACAATGGAAAGCCTTCAACTTTGTTAAGATGCTTGCCGACTGGAACTGCCCCATATTGTGAAAGTGTGGTTGCTAGATTTCCTAATTCTCAGTTTAAAAAATTAGGTTCTAGTTTCTTTGAATCATTGTGCTTATCTGTAACTAATCAGAATGGTAAACCAGTTGTAATGCATGATTTTTATGTTGTTTTGGAAGTTAAATAATTTTATTTTTGTTTATAAAAATGAGTGGTCTTGGTCCAAAGCCTAGAATCATACCAGTTGCGTGTTCAGTAACAGAGTTGAAAGATTTGGCAGATGTCCAGGATTTTGTGAAGGAAGGGGAAATTGGAGAAATATATGGTTTTGAACTTGATTCAAATGGCATGTACAAGAGGAAAGTAATTGTTGACATGAAAGATGGTGAAAAACAGATTCCTAAACTTGGTCAGCTTCGTGATGTTACTGTACCTACTCCACCTGTAAATAATGCGCCTTACAACTTAATACATGTGGGTAGTAAGTGGGTTGTTTCACCTGTACCGGCACCACCACCCACAATTGACTGGGACATAAAGATTGAATTTATTAGTCCTTATGTATACACTGATGATGAAGGCGCCTTAGTGTTTAGGAAGGTTGTTAATTCTGGGCCGCTTATTGTAAGCCTTGTTCCAAGTTTTGCCCTAGACAACAATAGCAGAGAAAAACTGAAAGTTGAAAATTATGAGAGACGGAGATATCTTCTTACAACTAGAAAGGGTAGATCAGATACTTCTGTTGTGTTTATGCCAGCAAGCTTAGTCGTGGCTAGAGAAGCGACAATAGTATTTGAAATTATCATGAAATCTGTTGCTACTGCTAAAGAGGCTCAAATTGCACAAGGAATTAAACTTACATGGAATGAAACAGTAACAGAATCATCAAAGGTCTTTATTGCCATTACAAAAAATAATGATGTTATTAATGTTTCGAGCAGTATTCCCGCTGTCAAGGTGGTGGTTGACAAAACACGTCTAACTTACATAAACCTTGAACACATTGATCTTGTTGCATTTTATTATGCCAGCAAATTGTATACTTTTGAAGAGTTGCAAAATGTAATTGCTGATTAAAAAAATATTTGTCATAAAAAATGGTGAACTTGTATCCACAAATACCACCTGAGCAGCTTGAGTCTATTGAGCGTGATAAAACATTAAAGGCAGATTCATTCCGTTTAATGAATATTACAGAAGCGTTGAAGTATTTGGAAGAAGAACAAGCAAAATACTCGAGGTGTAAACGCCGTTACAATACGGTTTTCAATTCTGTACACAACACATCAATGGCCATGGGGGTGGTTTCGGCCGGATTATCTGTAGGAGGTATAACTCTTTTTGCAACGGGGGTGGGAAGTGTCGTAGGAATTGCTGTTGAAGCTGTTGGCCTTGCCACAAGCCTGGCATGCTTTGGTATGGAAGCCCTTAACAAAAAATTTTATACTAAGTTGCAGAAGCATGAAGCATTAAGTACGCTCGCAGCAGCTAAGCTGACGAGTATGAAACTTATTATTAGTAAGGCTTTAAATGATAATGAAATTGATGATAATGAATTTAAGAGAGTCCAGGATGATTTGGCTAACTATAAACAACAAAAATCTGAAATACAGAATAAGATGCGTAGTCAGGCTGTAAATGTTGAAGAGCTAAAGAAATCTTTTTTAGAACAAGGAAAAAAGATAGGCGTAGAAGAAACTATGAAAAAAGTTCGAGAACTTACAAGCAAGTAACGATAGGTTTTGGTTATCCATTGTTTTTGTCATACACTTCGCAAAGAGATGTCATGCCTGCTCATTTGACGCCATCAGCTCCACCACCAGATTATTACTAAAAAAAAGTTTTCTTGTTGTCCTTCTAACTTGAGAAATCTGTCCGAGTGTCTTATGACTTGGGTTAAGAACTTATGATAACTAACGTCAAAGTTACTTGTAAGTTGTAGGTAACTTTGAAATTAGTTATCAAGTAAGATCATAAGTTATTCACAGGCAACGTTTTTTTTTTTTAAATTTATTTTTTCATTATAAAAATGAACCAAGACGAATTACTTCTTCTAAATGATATCTGTGCTGTAGAGAACAAAGACTTAGACTTGAAAAAACAGCGTCTTTTGTCTGTAATTGTCTCAGGCAAATCAAAGACTTATCTCGGGAAACAATACATGACAGACGACATAGAATCTCTCACCGCTGACGAGCTAATCAAGCTTTATTCAAAATATGAAAACCACATTGCCTCACTAATGACACGTGATTTGAGTCGATCTCTAGTATTCCTATATACAAAAGCTGTAAGTCATTTCCTACCTGTAGACACTGATAGTCTATCACACGACCTTGAAAGCAATCCTATTGTTTCAAGTTCAATTGGCAAATTAGCATGTGTCATGTTTTACAAGTTTGGAAATTACCTTGCACCTGTGGTAACATTACTAGTTACTGGTAGCCATATTGATTTTTCAAAAATAAATTTTACTGCAGAAGAAAATGGACGAAACCCAGGCGACTCCACAACTGAACCCTGTTTTGACACAGGTTCAAACTGTGACGAAGACTAAAAGTCCAGGCCGTGTTGATGCAGGAAAAACCCCACCCGGGTCTGCCCTGGGGGACTTGGGTGGGGTTAGGTATTTTTTAGTTCCCAGGGTCACCCTGGTCAGCCCCACAGGGTGGGTTTTTCTCTCTATTCTGGGGCATGTGTTTCTGTCTACCCTTTGTCCATTCACCTGTATTTGCCTTTTTAAAACTCTCCCTACTGTCTGCACTGCCTGTAGCTCTTGATATTGGATGTGTGTTGCTAAATGGTCTTAGCTTTATTTAGGCCCATGTGTTAGGTTTATTTAACGTATTTGACCGGCTGGCGACATACATTCAATGTTCTGTTTCTTTTTTATTTTTTCACAAGCAGTGCAGGCACGTCCTGAGAAAGCCTTGTTGCTGTCGGGACGTTAAGCAATGTACAATCAATCAATCAATCAATTGATGCAGGAAAAAGATTAGCTGAATATAATAGGCAAAAAAAATTACAGCTTAAGGCACAAACAGAAAAGACTCATGTAACTGATCCACCGTCAGGATCGTCAGGACCTGTGTCAGTACCGTCACACCTTCATGAAAGTGAGAGACAAACAACTAAGTCTGACCCTGACCCCGAACCTCAAACAACAAAATATGTAGTTGCCGGATTTGTTGTCGGATTTGGTTACGTAGGTTATCAATTATACAAAAAATACAAACCACAGACTCGTACAGTGACCAAAAAATCAGACACTCCAAAAACAAAACCAGAAGTCGCCACATTACCAGTAACACCCAAAGCCGTTGACCCATTTTTTATGCAGTAAATAAAAATATTATTTTAATTTTTCTTGCCTAAGAAATGAGCGACACAAAAAATTTAATGAACCTTGTGTATCACTCTGCCGTAATCAGTGGATTAGCAGTAGCTTATTCTATGCTGGGAAAAAGTCTACTCAAAATGAAATCAGCAGACCTCAGTAGACTCGATTTCGAAGACAGCACTAAGCTAATTGTAGTTGTTACAGCGTCGATTGCGACAAAAGACTTTCTTGTCAAGCAGGGAATTATTCCCGAAAATGTTTCTATGTAAATAAAAATAATATGGCGACGATAGCTATTATGATTGGTGGAGCGATGGTTAACGCATTGGCATTCAGTGGCTCTAATTATCTCTTTTCAAAAATGGGTAGAGAAGAATCTGCAGAAGAATTAAAACGTCATAATGAAGCATCTGAAAAACTTGCTCAAGCCCAGCAAGATTATGAAAAGAATAGAATTGAGAAACTTGATTTCATCAATGAAAAACTCAGGCTTGAAGGTCACGCACAGCATACGTTTTCAAATACAGACGAAGCAATCAGGGAATATTTTCTTGTCACGGGTGAAGACATGTCTATCCCAAAACCAAAACTAAGTGACTATTACAAACCAAGCACACAACAAAGAAACGGGGAGATAATCTTTGTTCTAGTGGGAATGACATTTGTTTATTTTACAGGAGTTTTCATTGCTAGAAAAAATGGCAGCCGAAAATAAACTATCAAAAATATATTACTCTCCATCAGGCTATTGGAAAGGAGCAACAGCTATTGAAAAATTACATGCCGCTGTGGGCGGAGATATAACACTCAATCAAGTCAAGCAATGGTTACAGAGACAGGCAATTTGGCAGATATATCTTCTATAGTTCCCAGGGTCACCCTGGTCAGCCCCACAGGGTGGGTTTTTCTCTCTATTCTGGGGCATGTGTTTCTGTCTACCCTTTGTCCATTCACCTGTATTTGCCTTTTTAAAACTCTCCCTACTGTCTGCACTGCCTGTAGCTCTTGATGTTGGATGTGTGTTGCTAAATGGTCTTAGCTTTATTTAGGCCCCATGTGTTAGGTTTATTTAACGTATTTGACCGGCTGGCGACATACATTCAATGTTCTGTTTTTTTTTTTTCACAAGCAGTGCAGGCACGTCCTGAGAAAGCCTTGTTGCTGTCGGGACGTTAAGCAATGTACAATCAATCAATCAATTCCTGCTCCAAGAAAAATAACAAGACCCCATTTTGAAAACACTACCCCAAATGACACACACCAAATGGACCTTTTGTTCTTACCACATGACACAATAAGAAAGAAACGATACAAGTATGCACTGACTGTTGTAGACATTGCTTCAAGGTACAAAGACGCTGAACCCATATCTGACAAAACTGCCAGTACAGTTGCTACTTCTTTAACAAAAATATATGGTCGAGGCCCTTTAAGATACCCCAGACTAGTGCAGGTTGATGATGGATCAGAATTCAAAGGTGCTGTTAATCAGTTATTTGCTAAGCATGGCGTACTGGTCAGACGCGGTATTCCAGGTGTACACAGATCACAGGCAATTGTAGAAAATTTCAATAAACAGTTGTCAGAGAGACTTTTCAGTTACCAGTATTCTAAGGAACTCATGCATGACACCCGTAACACTGAGTGGGTAAAGAGATTACCACATGTGATAAAAGCAATGAATAATGAAGGACACCCTAAGCCTGCTGATGCTATTAAATTGAAAACAATTGCAGAGCCAAAAAAAGGGCCAACCCCACCTCCAGACACAAGTTTATTTACCAAACAGGTGAGATATTTATATCAACCAGGGGAAGCTGAAAATGACATAAGACGCAGGGCGACAGACCCCATCTGGTCAACATCTGTTCATAATATAAAAGAAATAATCCCTGGTCCAGACGCAACAATATATTATCTGTATGAGCCTGCGCCTCAGAGGGCATTTGTCAGAGAAGAATTACAGATTATTCCCCCAGACACCGTTACGCATTTTTAATCATTTCATCAACTAACTCATTGATTAGTTCATCAACCAGTTCATCAGCTATTTCTTCAGATAACTTGAGCCTGTAATGACCTGGTGCATAAGCTTTTTCCTTACTGAAAAACACTCGTTTCGTGTCCCCTACTGCTAGAGACTTCTTTTGTGTTTGAATCATTTCAATATTGTGTCTATTTGACCTCAGTGTTTTGTTTGGATAATCAGGCATCAGTTCTCCATCTAACACTTTCTTATAATGTTCATGTCGAATGTCTTTATTTTTTATTGCTGTTTTTTTAATTCCTTTGGCTTTGGATTGACTTCCCTTTTGATGCAGTATAGAATACATTTTTGATCTCAGACCAACGTACTCAACTATTGGCACACCATTTAGTTCATCCTTAAACTTACCAGGCACTTTTTTGTTTTGTGTGCTAAACAGTGGGTGATCTTTAGGATAATCAGACGTGTCATACATGTGTAACTCTGTTTTCATGTCTTCATAAAAGTCTTCAGTAGGCACGTCAATGATCATAGAGTCAGTGTCAGTGTATAACAGACGCCAGTCAGGATACTTTGGTTTGAAGTAATCATAATAAAATTCAAGCATCAACAGTTTTGACAATTCAAGAATTGCCATACCAATGAATACTGGCTTGTCTAGTTTAACAATCTTTTTTTTGAGTGACACTGCATACAATGATGAATGAAACTCTTTGTACCCTGTGTACTGTGGCTTACCTGTAAGTTTAATTGCACCTGATTCAGTTGTGACCAGTCTCACATCTTTGCGGTGATGAGGATTTTCCATCGTCTTACCAAAACAGGCATTGTTCATAAGCTTAAAGAAGTCTTTGTCAAATGCAGTGTTGCCATCTCTGGCACGCAATGTGGTGTTCTTCATTATGTAATCTTTCATGAAAGCACTCTGATCAAATTGAATACCTCTGTGAACTTTCTTTAGTACTAACCCATGTCTGATGTAAAACTGTAACAAGCGATAGTGACACACGTAATTGAATTTATCATTTAAATTTGGCACTAGTTTGGTGTCTTCTTTTTTCCCTGTCATACTCATTTTTTCAACTGCTAATGGATAATCATTGTGGTAATCATGTAGATGGTGTGGGTTCGCCCGCTTTGTCCAACCATCATTTTTATAGACAAACCCAAAAGATAAATTAATTTACTAACCCATACCCAGTGGGCTGATCTGTCTTTAAAATAAGCTTTAGGTGTTTGGTTGATTTCAGTTTATTTTTCACATCATCCCGTTCTTGCTTATTTGGGATGACATCGTTTTCTCTGAGACAGTCTTCAAAGCTGTCACGATCCTTACAGTAAAACAAACATATAAACTTTAACTGTTCTCGAAAATCTTTCAGTACAGCATTATATTTCTGAGTGAGAATCCATACACTGATGTTTGCATGTCTGCCACTGAAAGCAAGTTCTGCCAGTGTGTTTCTCTTTTTAACAATATCTTTTTCTGCAGAGCAATCATCAACAATAAACAAGGTTGGATGTCCTTCAAATTGTTTGTAAAAATATTGTAGGTAGTCATTCAGTTTCTTTTCAGGGTCTACTAAATAGATATTGCTGTCAGTCCAAATAAATAAACGGTTGTGATAAGCTTTGTTGTGTTTGATTGTTGGACAAAATATTACAATGTTTTCGAAATGATGAAGGTATCTTGTTTGTAAGAGGTTAAGAACAAATTCAGTCTTCCCACACGAAGTGGCGCCACAAAATAGGCCGCAATGTGAATCGTGCGTCATTAAGTCCATTTTAATACAAAATATAATTTTAATACAAGTAACCGTCTGCAATATGATTAAAACAAAACTTATCTTTTGGTTTACAAGATGTTTCTTAACAAAACACATAAATCCTTCCTAGCAAAACACATCTTGCATTCAACACATCATTTTCAAAATGACTACACAGACGACTGTAAAATCTTTCAGGCAAAACTAGCCTAACATAGTTCGTTCGTCCACAGCACCGAGGCCGTGATCATGACTGGCCCTGAGCGGGTTATGCCTTGGGTGGGACAGAGAAATCTATTGCCTCATGCACAGCAGATGCGAGATTGACGTGCGGGAGGCGTTGACTGAGTTACGGGTAGTAGGCTAGCATGAGGCATAGATTTTCATGCGAAGCCCTGCGACTCGGTGCAGCAGCTCATGAGAATTTATGCCTCATGCGCAGGCCGTGGTTAGTTCGGGTGTAATCATATGGACGGCCCTCAGTGACTGACGGGCGGGTTATGGGGGCCGCGCAGACGCGACTGAGATTGACGTGCCAATAGGAGGCAGCTTTGAGTTACGGGTGAGTAGGCTAGCATGAGTGCATGTGTCACAAGTCCTGTTAGGGCTGGCCTGCGCAGAAGTCAACACTAAATACCCTTTAGTCTACTGCCCCACCCGGGTCTGCCCTGGGGGACTTGGGTGGGGTTAGGTATTTTTTAGTTCCCAGGGTCACCCTGGTCAGCCCCACAGGGTGGGTTTTTCTCTCTATTCTGGGGCATGTGTTTCTGTCTACCCTTTGTCCATTCACCTGTATTTGCCTTTTTAAAACTCTCCCTACTGTCTGCACTGCCTGTAGCTCTTGATATTGGATGTGTGTTGCTAAATGGTCTTAGCTTTATTTAGGCCCCATGTGTTAGGTTTATTTAATGTATTTGACCGGCTGGCGACATACATTCAATGTTCTGTTTATTTATTTTTTTTTCACAAGCAGTGCAGGCACGTCCTGAGAAAGCCTTGTTGCTGTCAGGACGTTAAGCAATGTACAATCAAAACCCTTTAGTCTACTCACAAGAAGGGCCTTATCTTAAAGCTTTCTCTGTTTTCCAATAGGTTGCAAACTCATTTTGGCTCTGTGTCTGTGAAGACTTCATGGTGTTTATACATAGAGTGGGTTTTTTCCCCCGCCCGCCCACAATCTTTAGTCAATGCTTGTTATGTTGTTATAAACACAGATCTAAATGAGTGAGGGGTAATGTATATAATTACTGAATTTATGACGGGGCTCTCTCTGTGTAAGAAAAAAAAATTGTGGGCGTGCGGAGCCGCTGGCTATTTGAATATATGAAAGAAAACCATATAGTGAACACATAATTAAAAAAATTATACATTTCTTTTTGAATATTGTGTAGGGTCTGGTACATATTTAAAAAAATTAAAAATTCCTGTATGAATATTGTGTTTGGTCTCGTACATATTGACTCAAGTCGGGTGAATACCAAGACAAGTTCGGTGCATAACGATATTTCAGAACAGGTCCAATCATAACGCGCCTGAACGAAGGTGGCTGTTTACTAGTCTGAGGTTATATATATATTTTGCACTGTCGATTGTGTGGCCATGTCAATTGTATGGTGGACTGCGAAAGTAGGTCAGTTTGTTTAGAAGTAAATCGGCGCATTGTCGCCGTGTGCTGGTCTATTGTTTATTGTGACATTGTATGGATGAGTGCGGAGGGTGGTGACGTTTAAGGGGGGGGGGGGGTGTATTACGCAGTTTGTTTAGCAGTGACTGAATCAGCGCACTGTTAATTGTGTGGCCCTGTGCTTGCCTATTGTTTATTGTATGGTGGAGTGCGGTGGGTGGTGACGTTTTAAGGGGAGGGGGGAGGTGTATTATGCAGTTTGTTAAGAGGGCATTATGTGGTGAATCAGATACATTCTTTGCACTGAGAATTGGGATAACGGGAGATTGGAAATTCTGAAAAGTAGCCTATGTAATTTACCCTGATTTAAAACTATCGATACGGTATTACTGACATAGGTGTCATTAGCGTAATTACGTATCTAATTTACCCTGATTTAGAAGTATCGATACGGTATTACTGACATAGGTGTCGCAGGGCTCACTAATATACTATTTTATATGTGCAGAGAGAGAGAGAGAGAGAGAGAGAGACACACATACACTATTTGGGCATAGAAGACTATTGTTTACCATGGTGGTATAAACAGGAAGTATTCTCAGGAAGACCAACTCTGACAGCATTGAGTGGTGGGGTGTGTGTGTGTGTGTGTGGGGGGGGGGGGTGGCGTGTACGGTAGTCATTATTTCTCGGGAAGATATTTTAACTAGCCTTTTGTTTCCAAGGGGTTGGGGGACCTGACTGGGCAGATAATGCTGTTAAATGTATTTGGTCAAGTGCGTTTGTTTATTTACGGAAAGGATTAAATAAATCAATTGTTTCTTAAATGGGTGGGGTTGTATTCTCCTATATACTATCTCTAACGTGACAAACCTTTATCAAGACGTAAAAATGCACAAAGCAACTTTGCATGTTCGCCTTTTTGGGAAACAAACACGCTTCTGTAGAACAAATAAAAAAGAACTCGTCGGCACACCGAAATTCACCGCAAGGAATCCGCGTGTATGGTACGTGTATCATGTTTTGATCACGTGATTTGGGATACCTTATTGTCGAGTAACGATATTTGAGTTCAAGGCAAGCCTTTTCGTAATTGTTTCTTCTCTTAATATACCTAAGACAAGTGTGAAAATTTACTTAAAAAATAAATAAAATCCTTTTAAGTGACATAGTGCATACTACTACTGAATACAGGAACAATGAGACCCGTGTAAACTACTGATCCCCTGTGAACATGGCTGCGACAGTCCTGGTTTCGTCTGCAGCCGAACTAGAAACAAAATGTACTACAGAAAAATGTCTCCATCCTCCGGCGGTGTAAAACGAGTGCGCACTGCTTTTATTCGAACTAGACTTCATTTTGATATACCCAAACCTTTGTTACTCTCTAGAAAATTACTATCTCGTAAACGGCTGATCGTCTATGAAGGGCAGCTGCTAGACTATTGACTTCCTTTTGTGTCCCAAACTTTGACGTCATATGTAGCCATTTGTTGTGCGAATTCTCATGGTCCAGGGGCTGGTTGCACAACAAGGTTCTATGTAGGTTACCCCACCCGGGTCTGCCCTGGGGGACTTGGGTGGGGTTAGGTATTTTTTAGTTCCCAGGGTCACCCTGGTCAGCCCCACAGGGTGGGTTTTTCTCTCTATTCTGGGGCATGTGTTTCTGTCTACCCTTTGTCCATTCACCTGTATTTGCCTTTTTCAAACTCTCCCTACTGTCTGCACTGCCTGTAGCTCTTGATATTGGATGTGTGTTGCTAAATGGTCTTAGCTTTATTTAGGCCCCATGTGTTAGGTTTATTTAATGTATTTGACCGGCTGGCGACATACATTCAATGTTCTGTTGTTGTTTTTTTTTCACAAGCAGTGCAGGCACGTCCTGAGAAAGCCTTGTTGCTGTCGGGACGTTAAGCAATGTACAATCAATCAATCAATCTATGTAGGTTGTTACGATTGTGGCAGTGTTATCCTGTGAGAGCGTGCGTGTGTTGATCGTAGGTAACGATCCGATGTTTATTTGAGCTATCACGGTTACGATTCACGTGCCTTTTTTTTAGTAAGATTTTCTTTTGTTCGTGAGTAGAGCCGATTTCGTTTTGTAAGTTTAGTCCGGAACGTTCTAGAAAGGTCGCACTGTCTAGTGACATCGTAAGTGTCATGTCGGGTAGTTGGCATCGCAACATTTTCGCTACTTTTTGTTTTCCTGTGCGCGTGTATTGAGCAGCCTTTATTTTGTTTTGGGAATGTTCTCGTACTTTCTAGAGCTACCAGGTGATAGGGATACCATACTTTTATGTGTCTTAATTATACGCTAGAATTTAGAGCTGAAATAAGCAGCCGAGTTTTTGTAGCCTGTTCTAATTTTATTTTAATGAGCTTCGGCTGCGTGTATCGTTCTGTCGAACTCGTTTCTATCGTACTACGTCACTTGTTTACGTTGGTTACCACGATCGCATGAGATTACACAGTTTCTCTAAGGTCATTGTAAACAGAGTCATTTAACTCTGTGTTCCGTCTATCATTTCTTAGTTGTCTACGACATGAAAATGATAACAAATGACTCTGTTTTAAGAGGCTCAATATTCTGTTAACACCTTCAATATATCCTGTCACTAATGCTACATGAGATCATTATACCTATTTTCACGGGTGCGGCACAGCATATGGCTTAGTAAGGTTTAAATCCGCACAACTACCACGATTTGAAGGCTTGTCCAGGGTGCTTAGTTATCAATCAATCAATTATTCAGATACAAAGCCAAAATCATCTTTCTTTGCCAGGTGCTACAGGTATACCCCACCGTCAGTCCTGTTGCTAAAACCTATGTAAAATCTGTTTCAATTCACTTGCAAAAAGCAAGCTACTTGCATGAGCGCGGCGAAAACCCCTCACACTTAGTCCATAACATTTATGATGAGACAATACAAACAAACATATAAACATTAGCTTCTCGTGCGACTTGGTCATTGTGATGTTTGTCACACATCAGACAAAATCTCACTCCGTCCATTTTATGACCTGACCGATGATTTTCTCACTCTCAGTCTTAAAGCCACTTTTATGTGTAACCTGTCCGATGATTTTCTCACTCTCAGACTTACAGCCTTTTTGTGGTATGTTCTGTGATTTCACACTCTCAGACGTACAGCCTTTTTGTGGTATGTTCTGTGATTTCTCACTTAAAGACTTACAGTTTGACATTTTCATTTGTCTTGTTTGTGATCTGCTAGGTAATAGATCACATATGAAATTACAGTCACACATTTTCATTTGTAATGTTTGTGATCTACTCAGTGATCTTTTTACTCAGACGTACAGTTACAGTTACATGTTTCATTTTTTTTTTTTTTTTTTTTTTTTTTTTTTGCGGCCTGCTCGGTGATTAATCACTCACACGGACTAATAGTTACACGTTTTCATTTTTCCTTGTTAGTGCGGCCTGCTCGGTGATGATCACACGGACTTAAGGCAGTTAACAAAACGAAAGTGATAAAATGTCTCAGATGTGATTCAAACAGAATTGTTAAGAGGCATTAGAGCCTTTGTACAAACAAACAAAACAAACAAGCAATCATAGATATGGACCAGCGTTAGAGGTTTTTCCAAAAATCGGCTATTTCCTGTACTTTTAACATTTGTTCAATTTGCTTCCGCAAACTAAACACCTTTCGGAAAGAGAGTGAAAGAAAATACAATTTTGGGTACCCTCGTAGCAACCTGGCTAAAACACTCAACTGATGAGCATAAGTCTTTGAAATTCCGATGTGTACTTTTAACCAATCTGTCCAGTTCAAGTTTGTTTCATGTTGTAATTTCTGTTTTTTATGGATTTCTGCACCCACGATTAGCCACTCTCCATAGCAAATAGCAGACATCAAGTTTCTTTTTTATGTTTCTTGTATTATTGTGTAGCCATTAACTAAATGCGGTTTTATTGTTGCCAATGTAAATCCCTGTAAATTACAGTCATCTACTCTAATACCATTTGGTAGCGATCTATTTGTAATATTTTTTTCTAAATATAGATGAAGATCTTTTGGATCACTCACCTCATTTTTTGTTTTTCTTTCAAGAACGTCGGCTAAATTACCAATTGGTTTTTTTGGTATTGAGTTCGCTGTCCAAAATCCAGGCTGGTTTGCTAATACAGACTCTAAAAAAGCCGTCATTGATTTATGATAATCTAAGTGAGATTGAAGGATCAATCGGTCTTCCTCAACCCAATTCATTTTTTCTAAAACGCGTACTACTACCCCGGTTAACAATTAAACAAAAAGATTTTCTTACTAAGCGCAATGAAGGCTAACGGGCCGTTTCTTGTTTCTATATATCGCAAATTTAACACGCAAACTAGCGACAAACTACAGTCACTATGTATTTTGTAACGTACGTTAGTCAGCGTTGACTCCGGCAAATTAGGCCTACACTAGAAAATGACCGTAACGACACTTACCGATCTCAATGTAGTATATTTTAAAAGATTTAGTGCTATCACTGGTTAAGAATTCTGTCACTTTTGAAACACGTCTGCCTTGCTCCACACACAAGGTAGAAAGAACACCGGTTAAATGTTTGGCAGAATGACACAGCGCTGTTGTCCTAGACGACAGGTGTCACTAGCGGTGTGCGCGCACAGTAAGTGGCGTGTCATAGCACAGTGTTAGCGAGTTCAGTGGCGGGGTGTGTTTATTGCTTCAGTGTCAGCAATGGCGTGTTCAGTAGCGGTCGGAAAGTGAGGCAAGTATGCTGGGGCGCTGTTTTAATACGAACATTTTTGAAAAAATGGGCGGAGTGAAGGTGTGGTAGTTTGTGGGTCAAAAACAGTGGAAATTTGGGGTGTATAGAAATTGTCCAAATTCTTATTCTCTATTTTTTAAATAAAAATAAAGAAAATCTTAGAAAAACGGGGTGTCTTATTAGATGAGCGATTTGTGGTCAAAAACAATGGAATAATGAGGTCTATAGAAAATTCCCTTTTCCTCTCATATTTCTAATCTCTTTACGATTCACGTGCTTTTTTTAGTAAGATTTTCTTTTGTTCGTGAGTAGAGCCGATTTCGTTTTGTAAGTTTAGTCCGGAACGTTCTAGAAAGGTCGCACTGTCTAGTGACATCGTAAGTGTCACGTCGGGTAGTTGGCATCGCAACATTTTCGCTACTTTTTGTTTTCCTGTGCGCGTGTATTGAGCAGCCTTTATTTTGTTTTGGGAATGTTCTCGTACTTTCTAGAGCTACCAGGTGATAGGGATACCATACTTTTATATGTCTTAATTATACGCTAGAATTTAGAGCTGAAGTAAGCAGCCGAGTTTTTGTAGCCTGTTCTAGTTTTTCTGGAAATTTTATTTTAATGAGCTTCGGCTGCGTGTATCGTTCTGATTGGTTGCGTTGTATGATTTCCGTAGAAGATTCTGGAATTTGATAGTATATATAAGGAGGGCGCTGGGAAAGCCCGTGAGTACATTGTCTTGCTTTGTCATTTGTAGAGACACGTAGTTTATTGCGAGAGACGCTGTGTATGAGAAACTTTGTGTCGCAGTGTGGACATTGCAGAAGAGACTTTGTATCAGTAGTTTGTGCATTTGAAAGTGCATTACTGTGTGGATATCGCATCGCTGAATTAAATATTGTTGGAACTGTTACTCCAGTATTGTCTACATCCTTAAGCCACGTGTGACGGATTGCAGCTGAACGAGGTTTATTTTAAAGAACTCTACGTGTGTGTGTCTTGTGGGTTTATCATACTTCGACTAAAATTCCACCACGTAACATAGATTCCATGGAGACTGTTGGTGTAAGTCAGAGACAGCTCCTCATTTTGCCGACTATGACCAAGTTATCCAAGAGATGTTAAACTATTCAGTGAGAGCATTTGTTTTCACGTAATCTCTATCGGTGTTATACAGTGAATAAATGGAATGAGATCAGTATAGCACAGTGCTTGTATAGCTGGAAATGAAATCAAAGACTAGATATTGTAAGCTGCAATCCGACAAATGCAATGGTCATTTCTTTACAACCTAACTTGGTTCTAACCGTTATTAGTGCTGCTCAGAACAGCCGCTGTAACTGACGTGTCAATGCTAATTTAGCTGTTAAGCTACGGTTCCATAAGGATAAATCCGATACGAATACGATTCGAACTAGATGCAGTGATGCAGTTTTATTTCAAAAATTGCGTTATTTTCGTCAAGCTGGATGCGAATTTGTTTACGCATCGGGCAAACACGAAAAGGACTTGCATGAACTTTTCTGTTTCGGACCCACTTCGGATTTGGATTGAGTTTATATTGTGTCTATGGTTCGCTCACCTTAATCTAAAATGCGTCTGTGCAACCGCTCACGCCGGCTAGAGGGGTAACTGCATGTTGTGCAAACGGCACCAGGTTTGTCTGCTTGCAGACATTGAATGAAAAGTTGACAAGTATTGCTGATGTTGTGAAAGGTTTGAAGTGGAGTGTTCATATACTATCATTTCTGGACAGACATAGAAGTGGATTGTTCATATACTATCATTTCTAGACAGACTTCACAACTCCCATTTTCAAACTGTTAGATTCATAGTCACTGAGAAGCCGTCTCAGTGACTACGCATCTAACAGTTTGAGAATGGGAGTCGCGAGGTCTGTCTAGAAATGATAGTATACGAACACTTCACTTCTATGCTATAATAGGTGTCTAAACATAGCACTTTGTTGAAAACGCAAAAATAGGCCATTTTAGGTCATATTCAAATGCACATATCTCGGAAGCCAATCAACATAAAGTTCTGATTTATTGCATATACATTTCTTTTCACTTGTACTTCCGAGTGGTGCATTTATTTGGTGGCAGTTTCTAGAAAGAAAAAAAAATTGAGTGGACCTACCAATTGTGTCAAGGAGACAATAGCATCGGTTCTGCCGGCGTGTGGCGAATGCCTCAGGCGATACCTTTCACCTCCAGTGCCAACTGCAGCCAAAAGGATCGTTTATGTTGGCTCATGTTTAGTGGCCCATTAGCTTTTAGTTTGAAAAGTTGCCATGTTGATCAGTCACTGCTACCCTTGAGCTGTCATGGTCAGTGTATGTGCTGGAATGAGCGTGCAGTGTTTTGAAAACTGTTGTGAATGTGTTCTACCTCAGAAGTGATAGGACCATTAATTAGACTGTTTGAAGTCCTCCAGTCTACCTCTCTTCATTGTACTTGGTAGACTAGCTACCCTCATTGCCGCAACGCAGCACATGTTAGTAGCAGTTCCCTTTTGTTCCTCCCTTCTGACCCCTCCAACCACCACCACCACCCCCCCTCCCCCCCCTCTCCTCCCCTCATCATCAGTATACTGCAGACGGATATATCGCGGTCCCATTTTATAGACCCCAACAACCATGATATATCGAGTCAGAGCTGTACTTAACATTTAAAAAGCCAGGGCTTCTGTTTTAGTGCCTCTGTGCGTCTACGACGCATTAAAACTCAAAATCACGTACTAAAAATGTAACTAAAGGGTAGTCCGACGCACTAAAATTCAGTGCATCTGCGTCCGAGACGCATCATCCTTACGCCACCGTGCGTAACCTAACAGAGGTAGGCGAAAGTCATTATATTTTTAGTGACGAGTTGGTTCGTTTAGCCACTCGCTTGGTCTCGGCTGCGTTCAGAATCACCACGACTCCGGGGTCCGTGCGAATGTAAACTGTTAGTTTGCGTTTGGTGTCAGCATGTTTTTACAAAGTGCGCGCTACTTGTTGAACGCGTTACTTGCTGTGACGTCACCATTCATACTATTATGGGATACCGCATCGTGCGTTTCACTTTCGATCTTGAACGAAGTTGTAAATGGCGGAGAAAAAGCAAAGGAAGCTGGAATGCTTCGGATTCTTCAATCCGGCACCGTCTGATTGTGATAATCGCTTAGAAGAAAGTTGCACTTCGACACCGCCGTCTCCATGGACAAGCGACAGTACCAGAAATGTTACCCCTGGGCCGTGTGTGGCACCGCCGCTGCGACTCGCAGTTTTCAGAGTTCATGGCTGCGTATATGTCCATGGCTAAAAGCACAACGGCACACTGATGACATGCGCAATGTGCATGGAGGCGAACTGAAAAAGCAAGTCCAGAAATTTGAACAGAAATAAGTTTGGCAGTTGTTGTTTTTTTTTATCGTGGTCGATCCATCTTCTGGTACACAGGTATTAGGCCAAAGCTCTAAAATTGGAGAAATACGCCTTTTGGGTTAAATGGGTTGAAACCAACTTTTAAGTACATTAGTACACACACACACACACACACACACACACACACACACACACACACACACACACACACACACACACACACACAGAGGGAGAGAGAGAGAGAAATGAAATGAAATAAAACTTTATTTTACAAGGATAAAAGATTAGGTCACAGACCTATTTTCAACCTTGTCCTTGCTACACACTAAGAAGTACCCAACGGAGAAAGAAACACGCTTAGAAAAGATGGGTACAACACAATTTATTAATATTTCGGGTAAATACCCTTTGTCAAAATAGACAAACAAACAAACAGAGAGATTAGCCGCTACTTATCTTCATTGGCAGAAGGAATGAGGCAAATATCTCTGTTTGTTTGTTTGTCTATTTTGACAAACGGTATTTACCCGAAATATTAATAAATTGTGTTGTACCCGTCTTTTCTAAGCGTGTTTCTTTCTCCGTTGGGTACTTCTTTGCATATTACACGCTTGGCAGTCACCTTTTTGGTCTGGATTGCTACACACTGCAACAGATACAACAGTAACACACACACACACACACACACACACACACACACACACACACACACACACACACACACACACACACACACACACACACACACGCACGCACGCACACCACATACACATAACACCTCATTTCCTCACGTACACCCACAGGTTAATGGCCTAGCAGTACAAAAAGATACATATATGAACAGGATATAAGACTACAGATACATATTCATATAAATGTACATAGTATCAAACCCATAGTACTAGAAACAAACAAACTAAAATGATATGAGAGAAAGAAAAAAAATCAGGTTACACATCCACTCATTCAACCGATAATATACACACACGCACACACGCACGCACGCACACACTCGTGCGCTCGCGGGCGTATGCACAAACTGACACCGCTGTACTTACTGTAAAGGCAAATAAAGAGACCAGATTTTGAGAAGAAAACAGGCAATGGTACAGTGGGCCTATATTCAGGGCGAGAGTTTACTGAGAGTTTGTGACCGTAAAACATGACGTTAGGTGCTCGTACCTTATTTAGGTGTTGTGCTAGACGGGTCCTGAATGTAGACAGGGATGGGGCGGCTGCAATATTTGCTGGTAATGAGTTCCGCAGTATGGCTCCCGAATAAGATAGGCTCGTTTTAAATACGTTGAGGCGTGGCCTAGGTACGTACATATTGTTCCTCGTCTTGTACGGGGTGCTAGTGGGACTAAAGAGATCCGTTAAGTAGTGAGAAGTTTGGAGAGGCTGATTTTAAACATCAACACACCCTTATTGTATATAAGTAGCTTCCGTAAAGGTAGCATGCCAAGGGCTTTGAGTCGGTCGTCAGTGCTGTCTTTGCTATTAGAGAGGATTAACTTAGCTGCCCGCCGGTGGAGAGCATTAAGCCTTTTTAAGCATGCATCGCTACACCCATCCAGGGATGTCACTGGAGCTGGACACCTATAGGACAAATGTCCTGGAGGGTGGCAGAGGGATAGGACATTTGTCCTGAATTGGAACAAAACAATAGGACATTTCGCGCGTGACAAAACTGATAGTAAAACAGAAACCACATAAACACAGGCTGAGTGAGATATTTATTGACTGTTGACGAAAAGGACATAAACGTAAAAAGGCAAAGAAAAGTGAACAAGTTATTATGTCATTCAGATAATACTGTCATCGCAGATTCGCATGAAAAACATATCAGGGCCTTGTAACAGAGGTAGCAAATTCTTCATGCTCAGGCTCACAACTCACAAACTAAACTGCCATTTTGGCACTTGAAGGAATTCACAGTGCAAGGAAATGTACTGACTAGAATAGCATTATAAAAATATTAGACCATGTACTGACTAAACGGAAATGTAATGATTAGTAAGCCTAAGGCTATAACAAAAGGAGATGAGCTTTCTGTAAGAAACTGTATAAGAAAAAAAAATCATTCCAGTTACTATTTTTTTTGTTTACTTGTTCATGTTGTCATTAACCCATTCGCTACCAGAAACCTGCTGTGGCCCATGCTTCCAGCATGGGCCACAGCAGGTTTCTGGTAGCAAATGGGTTAAAGATTTAAATTCTCACACTTTTGTGGCTAATAGACATGATGAACAAATGTAGAAAACTAATGCAGAAAATACTTTAAAAAGGCCTTGTCAATAGGCTACATTTGTTAGATTTATCTGAAACTTCACTACATGTAGTAGGCTGCTACACTGACTTGAAAATCAAAATGACACCCTCAGACTCAGTGGAACTGATATGAGCTGATCACTCAGCAGAAGTGGATGGTTTTTCTGAGTCCTGTTGAACAGTGGTACCCCTCCTAGCTGAAAATAGCTGAACTTTAGGGGCAGCCAATCAGAAGGCGATGTTTACGGAATCACACTCTACACGACCCTCGCTCGCGCAGTCTCGCTTTCGCTAAAAATAGCTGAACTTTAGGGTCAGCCAATCAGAGGGCGTTGCCGGGAATAACACACTACACGTCACTCGCTCGCGCAGTGTAAAGCCGACTACCGCAAAGCGCCAGCCTACTCGGAAAGAAATGTCGCTAGCGGTGTCCGCGATCAACGGAAAAACAATCGGACACATGTCCCCCGGCTTTTTGAAACAAACAATCGGACATTTGTCCTGCTGATCTTTCTGTTCATCGGACATTAGGCCAAGTCAATCGGACTATGTCCGGTGTCCGACGGCCAGTGACATCCCTGCCCATCCCAAACTGTAGATGCATATGTATATGTGATTGGATGTGAGGGTTATAGAAGATTTTTCTTGTAGGCGTGTCTGTAAAATGAGTAAGTTTAGAGAGGAGGAATAAATTTCTGGACACGGTCCGACATATACTATTGACATGAGCGTGCAAAGTGAGCTGATCATCGAGAGAGAGAGAGAGAGAGAGAGAGAATCAATGAATCTTTATTTTACAACGGTAAAGATATTAACAATGCCAGAGGCAATGCCATTTTTCAGAGAGAGAGAGTTTAGAGAAGTCAGACTTTGGTTGTCAATCTGCATTCAGCAGAAAAGGCTGTATTCTCTGTTACAATACATTATCAAATGATCATACAGATAAATACATATATGTTTTTCTGTGAGAGAGAGGGAGACAGGCTTTTGCACGATAGCTCAACAGTTAAAAAAATCAGTATCATCAGACACACACACTGTCACAACAAATTTAAAGAGGAGAGAGCGAAATGAATTAATTTATTTAGAAACAACATACAGATGATGCAGTTTTTCTTAAATAAATTTGCGGACCTTCTGTTATGCTCAGATGGGGGTCTGTGTACCCTCTAAAATTTATACCTGGTGTCTATAGACCCTTTAACCTGTTGTTACCCCACCCGGGTCTGCCCTGGGGGACTTGGGTGGGGTTAGGTATTTTTTTAGTTCCCAGGGTCACCCTGGTCAGCCCCACAGGGTGGGTTTTTCTCTCTATTCTGGGGCATGTGTTTCTGTCTACCCTTTGTCCATTCACCTGTATTTGCCTTTTTAAAACTCTCCCTACTGTCTGCCCCCCACCCGGGTCTGCCCTGGGGGACTTGGGTGGGGTTAGGTATTTTTTAGTTCCCAGGGTCACCCTGGTCAGCCCCACAGGGTGGGTTTTTCTCTCTATTCTGGGGCATGTGTTTCTGTCTACCCTTTGTCCATTCACCTGTATTTGCCTTTTTAAAACTCTCCCTACTGTCTGCACTGCCTGTAGCTCTTGATATTGGATGTGTGTTGCTAAATGGTCTTAGCTTTATTTATGCCCCATGTTGTAGGTTTATTTAATGTATTTGACCGGCTGGCGACATACATTCAATTTTCTGTTTAGTTTTTTTTCACAATCAGTGCAGGCACGTCCTGAGAAAGCCTTGTTGCTGTCGGGACGTTAAGCAATGTACAATCAATCAATCAATCCCTACTGTCTGCACTGCCTGTAGCTCTTGATATTGGATGTGTGTTGCTAAATGGTCTTAGCTTTATTTAGGCCCCATGTGTTAGGTTTATTTAACGTATTTGACCGGCTGGCGACATACATTCAATGTTCTGTTGTTTTTTTTTTTTCACAAGCAGTGCAGGCACGTCCTGAGAAAGCCTTGTTGCTGTCGGGACGTTAAGCAATGTACAATCAATCAATCAATTTAACCTGTTGTGAAAACAGAAGCCCTGCAGAGAACAGATTACATGTCATGTGTTTTGATTAACTATACATTAGCAATTTAGATATAATTTATATCTCCGTTTCAATAAGCCTCGCAGATGTATGTGTCAATGCGCCATAGTGAACTCTGTAAGGGGCGTGCGCAGTGCATACGCGTCGTTAGTTTGTCAAACGTCATTTGTCATGACGTATTTTTTTGTTTTTACGTAATAGTTATATTTAACGTGATATGAGTTTCGCTTCCGCTTCAAGACTTGCGAAAATGGTGACAAAACTAGAATTTCACGATACAATTTCAGTCTTGCTATATTTTTTGTGAAAGCAGGTTGACTTTACCTAGCTACATGCTATACTAAGTACACCTGCATGCTCTTCTGAAAACGCGTTGATGTGTGTGTGCGTACATGCGCGCGCTCCAAAAATCCTCAAGAGGCATAAATGTTCATGCACCCTCCGGGCACATGAGGATCAATGCCTCTTGGAGATGCACGCATAGGTGAGAGAGAGAACGAGCAAGCAAGAGAGAGAGAATTACGTCATATTTAGAGTATGTCTGCGTGGTGATGGCGTTGCTTCTTTTACATAACTGCCACTGTCTGACTTTCTCCAGATGTCAAGGTTTTTTTACTGTTTTAATTTTTTCTGAAAAGAATTAATTCTTACTGAAGAAGTTGAAAGGGTACAAAGTTGGCTAACAAACTCATCCAATGTCTTTCTACAACTAGCTATATCGAGTCACCTGCATGCTCTTCTGAAAGCGCGACGATGTGTGTGCGTGTATGCGCGCGCTCTCCAAACATTTCCAAGAGACATAGATCCTCATGCGCTCTCCAGGTGCATGAGGATCTATGGCTCCTGGAGATGCACGCATGTCTGTGTGTGTGTGTGTGTGTGTGTGAGAGAGAGAGAGAGAGAGAGAGAGAGCGGCGCGCGCTAGAGAGAATTACGTCATATTTAGAGTATTATGTCAATGTCTTCGTGATGACGGAGTTGCCTCTTTCACGTCACCGCCACTGTCTGACTTTCTCTAGAAGTCAAGGATTTTTCTGAAAAGAATTAATTTTTACTAAAGAAGTTGAAAGGATACAAAGCTGGCTAACGAACTCATCCAATGTCTTTATCCAAACTAGTTATATCCAAATGTAGTAAAACTGTTGCCGCAAGGGTTTCACGTGAAAGGAAAACAGAGGTTGAAAACCCTTTAAGTTTGAAACATGAAACACAACGTTTCGAATCCGAAGATCCTTCTTCCTGGTGATATTGAAACAACGTAGAACAGAAAAGAACACACGATAGAAAGAAAAGACTTCATCCTGTATAGAGAAAATTTAGAATGAGTAAAACTTAGAAAGTTCCACATCATTCAGAATGACACAGTGAAAGACATATTTCCTGAGCCTCCGCTGGTAGCTTACAAACGTGACACTAACCTACGCGATCATCTTGTTCACAGTTCACTTCGCGCATCTAACACCTTGTCAGCAACCACACTGCAAAGCATGTCCGTACATCAACACATCCCCGTCATTACCGGACCCTTGTCATCTTTAACTTTCCACCGATCATTCACATGCCAGTCATCAGATATCGTCTATGTCATCTCATGTTCTCACTGCCCACAGATGCTGTATGTGGGGGTGACATACCGTACACTCCCTGAACGCTGCGAGGAGCATGTTCGTTCGATCCGCCTCGGATACAACAACCAGGTTGGACTTCATTTCAACGAACCTCCTCAGTCATAGCCTCGCACATTTCAGCATACGCATCCTTTGGCAAAATACATCCAACTTCATCCACCGCAGAATGACAGAATCCTTTTTTGCGGACAGGCTTGGCACTTACCATCCGCGCGGCTTGAACATTTGCCCCTAGACAAACCAATGTTTAGGGATGGTTACAAAGTAAAGTAGGTTATAGCACTGTCAGGGGAGAGAAATGTGCATGATCGACCAGTGATCATAGATCTACTGTGGCCAAAGCACCAAAGAAAAAAAAAAAAAAAAAAAAAAAAAAAAAAAAAAAAAAAGAGATAGGAAAGAGAGGGGGCGCTAAGAAAGTGACCGAAAGCAATGCATATGGAAGCCCCCCCCGAAGGGGGGCGTATCACATATCCACTGTTCCAGCCACTCAGTGCATGGAAATTTAAATCTAGGTCCCCCAAGGGGGGTCCAGATATTTAGCCGGTGTGGACAGCTGTTTCGGTCTGGGCGACCTCTTCAGCACACCACCGGCAATACTGGAGGAGGCAGGAAATTCTGCCTACCTGCAATGACAACCACATTTTACTGTGGTGTCTGCAGGGGCATACATTCCATGCCACCACCCAGAGTTAAATCTCCATGCACCCTAAAAGAGAACCTACCAAAAGGGGGGAAGGGGTTGCAGTCGATATTGTAGTGATAAATGAAAAGAAAAGGGGAGACTGCCAGTGCTAATATTTTAGGAAGGTTACTCTGGGTGGTGGCATGGAATGTATGCCCCTGCAGACACCACAGTAAAATGTGGTTGTCATTGCAGGTAGGCAGAATTTCCTGCCTCCTCCAGTATTGCCGGTGGTGTGCTGAAGAGGTCGCCCAGACCGAAACAGCTGTCCACACCGGCTAAATATCTGGACCCCCCTTGGGGGACCTAGATTTAAATTTCCATGCACTGAGTGGCTGGAACAGTGGATATGTGATACGCCCCCCTTCGGGGGGGCTTCCATATGCATTGCTTTCGGTCACTTTCTTAGCGCCCCCTCTCTTTCCTATCTCTTTTTTTTTTTTTTTTTTGTGCTTTGGCCACAGTAGATCTATGATCACTGGTCGATCATGCACATTTCTCTCCCCTGACAGTGCTATAACCTACTTTACTTTGTAACCTTCCTAAAATATTAGCACTGGCAGTCTCCCCTTTTCTTTTCATTTATCACTACAATATCGACTGCAACCCCTTCCCCCCTTTTGGTAGGTTCTCTTTTAGGGTGCATGGAGATTTAACTCTGGGTGGTGGCATGGAATGTATGCCCCTGCAGACACCACAGTAAAATGTGGTTGTCATTGCAGGTAGGCAGAATTTCCTGCCTCCTCCAGTATTGCCGGTGGTGTGCTGAAGAGGTCGCCCAGACCGAAACAGCTGTCCACACCGGCTAAATATCTGGACCCCCCTTGGGGGACCTAGATTTAAATTTCCATGCACTGAGTGGCTGGAACAGTGGATATGTGATACGCCCCCCTTCGGGGGGGCTTCCATATGCATTGCTTTCGGTCACTTTCTTAGCGCCCCCTCTCTTTCCTATCTCTCTTTTTTTTTTTTTTTTTTTTTTTTTTTTTTTTTTTGTGCTTTGGCCACAGTAGATCTATCACTGGTCGATCATGCACATTTCTCTCCCCTGACAGTGCTATAACCTACTTTACTTTGTAACCTTCCTAAAATATTAGCACTGGCAGTCTCCCCTTTTCTTTTCTTTTAATGTTTAGGGATGTTTGCTCGGGCTGATGGTTGTTGCCAGACTTGACCTCACTGCTGATACTTGATGCTACCGTTTATACTTGATGCTACCGTTGCACTGATTAGTGTGTGTGTGTGTGTGTGTGTGTGTGTGTGTGTGTGTATGGGTGTGCGTGAGCGGCAGCAGTCACGAGTAAATGCGAATGTGTGCAGTGACGTGAATGTATTGTAGAAGTCAGTTTTGTGCTATGTGTTTTGTGCGTGTGTATTTGCGTCATTATGTATCTTCTGTTCTCTTCTTCTTCTTCTTCTTTTTTTACGTCATTCTAAATTTTCTCAATACAGGATGACGTCTTTTCTTTCTACCCTGTGTTCTTTTCTGTTTTACATTGTTTCAGTATCACCAGGAAGAAGGATCTTTGATCCAAACGTCATGTTTCATGTTTCCAACGTAAAGGGGTTTCAACCTCTTTTCTGTTTTCCTTTAGCTATATCCAAAATTTCAAGCAAATATGACAAAAATTATGGACTCTAATCTGGGTCAACCGACTCCCATAAACGGTTGTTTATGTCTTAAATGAGACATTATGAAATTATTTTGCCAAATTTCAAGCTTGTGTGTATAGAAATATTGGAGATTCTCTTGTTTACATACATACGCCGCGCACACGCACACACACACACACACACACTCACACTCACACTCTCACACACACACACACACACTCTCACACAAAAACACACACACACACACACACACATACATACATACATACGCACGCACATACGGCGCATCACGCCAAACATACGTTCAGCTGCGAGGTTAGCGTAACTAGACATGACGTAATTTTTTATCTTGTTACTTCAATTGTGAGAGGTTTAGGCCTGCTCGCATTAGAGTCCGAAATAGCTCAGGTGGTTAAACGTCGGAGCAGGAGAGCGAAGAAAATCGCCAGGTCCTGGGTTCGGATCCCCGTCCCGCCCCGGTAGCTGGACTCGCAATCCAGGGGGGAAAGACGGGCTTGTTCAATAGCATGTCCGTTGAAAGGTCCTGGTAAATCAAAGTGGCACAGTTGGAGTGCGCCTGAGTTGATCAGTGTTCAGGTCGTACTCCATAGGTAATAGATTTCCCTGTTCCGCCCCCCCCCCCCCGCCCCCCTATAAATCACTTCGGTGCCGTGGACGTTAAACCCGAACTAACCAACCAACCAACCTGCCCGCCTTTGACATCATGGACAAGCTATTAAATTCGCCCCACTGCGACCCATCTTAAAAAGTCCCTTCAATAAATACAAGGGATTAAAAAATGCGCACATTTTGAGAAAACATGGATTTTGCCTGTACAAAAGCCAACACTTTCCTTATGTTAGAAACTTGAACTCTTGTTTATTTTAGTGACCTGTAAGAAGGTCAGGGTCACAAAGGTCATTTAATTATGTGGATTGGTCCTGCACCTGTGCCATTTTTGGCTCACGTGCGAAGCAAAAGTGAGTCTATGTTTTGGTCCAGTGGTCATCCGTTCATCGTCTGTCGTCAGTCCATTGTCTGTCGTCCGTCCGCGGTAAACTTTAACGTTGGCATTTTCTCAAAGACTATTCAAGCCACATTCTTCAAACTTGGCCCAAGGATACTTTGTGGTAAGACCTTTCTAAACATACCAATTTGCGTGACCTATCAGAAAGGTCAAGGTCACATGGGATCAGGAAATAGGTCAAAAATAGCTATATTTTGACATAATTTATTTTTTCTCAAATACTATTCACAACTTCAAACCCAAACTTAGTACAAAGATACCTGATGGTAAAACCTTTATCTGTGTACTAATTTGGTTGATCCCTCATAAAGGTCAAGGGTCACGGGAGCTCAGGAAATTGGTGAAAAATAGCCATATTTTGACAAAAGATGTGTTTTCTCAAATACTATTCACAACTTCAAACCCAAACTTGGCACAGAGATACCTGATGGTAAGACCTATCTATGCCTACTAATTTGGATGACCCCTCAGAAAGGTCAAGGGTTTCACGGGCTCAGGAAATAGGTCCGAAATAGCCATATTTTGACAAAAGATGTTTTTTCTCAAATACTATTTCACAACTTTAAACCTAAATTTGGTACAGAGATACCTGATGATGGTAAGACCTATCTATGCATACTAATTTGGATGACCACTTGGAAAGGTCAAGGGTCACAAGAGGCTGGCAAATGTGTGTAAAATGCTGATTTTTAAAATAAAATTTTAGGTATTCCCAAATTTTTCCAAAATTTTCAACCAAATTTGGTACAAAGATAGCTGATGATAAGACCTTCCTATGCATACTAATTTAGTCAACTCCGCACAAAGGTCATGGGTCACGGGGGGGTTGACAGATGTGTGAAAAATGCTTACATTTTCAGGAAACATGGATTTTGCTGCTGCAGAAGCCAGCTCTTGTCACAAAGGTCACACATACGTAAATCAGTCATACCCGTGAGCCATAATGGCTTTGCCTTTCTTCTTGTTGTTTTGGCTCGTGTGCAATAGCAAAAGTAAGTGTATGTAACGGGCCAGTGGTCATCTGTCCAGCATCCATCGTAAGACCTTTTTATGCATTCTAATTTGGATAACCCCTTGGAAAGGTCAAGGGTCACAAGAGGTCCAGAAATATGAAAAAAATAACCATATTCTGACCCCCAAATTCTCTAATACTAGTTTTATCTTCCAACCCAAAAGTGATACAGAGATACCTGATGGTAAGACCTCGCTATGCATGCTAATTTGGATAGCCCCTCAGGTCAAGGGGCAGAAGAGGTCTAGAAATAGGTAAAAAATAGTCCATTCTCACAACAATTTTTTTTTTTCAAATACTATTTTCATCTTCAAACCCAAACTCGGTACAAGGATATCTGATGGTAAGACCTTTAATGTTGATGACCGTTCGGAAAGGTCAAGGTCATAAGAGGTAAAAAAATAGGTAAAAAACAGCCATATTTTCACCCCCCCCCCCCCCCCCCCCCCCCCCGAAAAAAAAAAATAATAATAATAATAATTTCCCCAATACTATTTTCAACTTGGTACAAAGGTACTTGATGGTAAAACCGTTTTGTGCATTCTAATTTGAATGATCCCTTGAAAGGTCACAAGAGGTCGACAGATGTGTGAAAAATGCCAGTTTGTGAAAGAATTTAATTTTTTTATCAAAGTTTTGGATCAGTCGTACACTTGAGCCATATGGGATTTGCCATTCTTGTTTACATTTGTAGTAGACTTCAGTAAACGTTGGAATACATAGAATGATCAGATCACTTGGGCAGCTGGCACTGATTGTGCTAGGTTGATTGGGACCCTGAAATTGTGTAAATTAATCTCAATGCTTCAGGTCATTTCATTAGAAACACTTTAGTTAATACTGCATCATTGGCACATGAGTGAAGACGGTAGAATAGGTAAGGCTAGACAGTTTAAGGTGAGCTAGGATACTTCCAATGTGAAAAATCTGTCACGTTGGCTGTTTTGGGTTTTCTGGATTTTCTGCAAGTTCTGAGTGTCCTCTATGTGAAAGCATACTCCATTTTCCTCAGAGCTTTTATCGAACACCCATAAATAAATGTTAAATAAACAAAGTAACCTGGAGTTTGTTTACATTCCCCCATCCCCCCCCCCCCCCTCCCGCAAAATATGTGCATTTTGTCTACTTTCGAAGATGGTCAAAGTGCACATTCTTCTTACCGCATTGATAAAAGTTATGTCGTTTGAAAGCCACTTCTCTCCCTTGCAGTAATTTGTCCTTTACCCTAGCCTAAACAAACAAACAATCAATGGCAAAATACTGCCGCAGGGTATGTAGACAGGACTACGATGTGGAGGGGCGGGACTACGTCCCCAAAGACCCACTAGGCTGCAATTTATGCTTATATCTGACAAAATATGAGTCCATGTTGTTCATTTCAAACATCTGCTAGCTGCAAATAGATTGGCACACCTGCAGCTCTTTGCAGAATTTTGAAAGCTGGTGGGAAATTGTGACAATTTGAAGAAATCGGTGACCTTTTGGTGTGCAAAATTTGATCGATAACGTGTCCGATTCATTGGGACAGATTCTGCTGCAAAACGGCGTCCACACTACACTAAATGTACTGGTCAACATTCTTGCAGGTTGTACAAGTGGTGTTCTGTGTATAAATTAGGGAATTTTAGTCTCTTTCGAGCTGAATAGGGTGCCTGATGTTGGGACTACCATGTGCATGATACACTGTGCAAAAATCGCTGCCCCCCCCCCCCCCCCCCCCCCCCCAAGCCTACGTTGAATTGTTACACTTTTTCATTATGTAGCTGTCTGCTTTTAATATATAGTAAAATACTGTCAATAAACTAGTTGAAATTCCATTAAAAGGTCAAATAAAGATGCATGCCGGAAAAAGAAGTATGATAGAGGCAAAGGAAATATGTCTGTTATGACAGAATGCGTTTTGCTTTGCTAAAATACCCCGGCTGGAATGTTGATTATTTTATATGATGCTGATCAACGCGAACATTAATTTCTGTTGGAACAATGAACACAACACATGTTACACCCAAGTCATGTCAGCTGCATGCAATGGCTTATGTTGCTTATGGATGTTCATTGACTAACCCCAACAGTAACTAACTCCTATTTAGGCCCCCCTTGAACTAATGACTGTTTTTCAAATTTGCACGGAATTTGAGATGACAGAAAGTCAGTCTAAAAACCACTTTATTCAAAATTTGTTTGAAACATTTTTATATGAATCCACATACCTATTTCTTGATCTCTTTTACCTTGACCTTTCCGATGGATCATCCAAATTAGTATGCATAGAAAGGTCTTACCATCAGGTGCCGTTGTACTAAGTTTGAGCTTCGGATTGTGAGTAGTATTTGAGGATAAAATGGTCTTGATGGTAGGACCTTCCAATACATACTAAATTTGATGACCCCTCAGAAAGGTCAAGGGTCACAAGAGATCAGGAAATAGGTCACAAATAGCTATAAATAGTAAATAGCAAAAAAATGTGTTTTCTGTAATACTATTCACAACTTCAAACCCAAACTTGGTCCAGAGATACCTTATGGTAAGACCTTTGTATGCATCATAATTTAGATGACCCCTTGGAAACATCAAGGGTCACAAGAGATCAGCAAATGATGTGGAAAAAGTATATTTTTTTTTAGCTTTTTAAAATCTCTTTTGCAGAACTTTTCAACAAAGTTAGGCAGAAAGGTAGCTGATAAGACCTTTATATGCATACTATTTTGGTTCACTACTCGCAAAGGTCAAGGCAGATTGACAAAAGTGTGAAAAATGCATAGATTTTGAGAAAACATCAGAGGTACAACTGCTGACCCTTTACTGATGTTAAAACTGGATCGTTCATGGAAATGAGCCTTAATGGCTTTGCCATTCCTTAAATTGTTTCATTGGTTCTGGAGGTGTTGACGGTCCAGTTTAGACACTTTCTTTTTTCCCCTACCAGCGAAACTAGCCTGAGTAACACTGTGAAGCCAGTCTTGTTTGTGCTAACACACATGGAGCCCCCAATGTCCTGAACTGGTACCTGTTGCGCAACCAGTACAATCAGCTCATTTTGAAGAACATTGAGGTCTTTTTAGATGCTGAAAAAGGGCACCAGAAAACAGTAGTATTGAAATAAGCGAACAGAGTATACAGTCAAACCTATCCTCGGACACCTAGCTGCTAGTTTCAATCACTTACTGCCTTATGTCTTGTGCCTCCTTTTATGTTTATTATTTGTTTGTTGATAGTTTTTATTTCCTTATTCAGTCTTCTCATTTTTCTGTGTTCTTGTTGCTGTGTTTTCACCAATGGCCTGCCTCTTCTTTTAATTATCATTTTGCAGTACACATTTTTGTAATTGTAATGTTTTTTTACTTTTTTTTTGTAAACTAGGGTATTATAAATTAGCATGAAGGTGCAGCTCTCCCAACATGTCTTAGGTTTATTTTGCATGTTAGATCCACTGTGGACAAACACTCAATATTCTGTTTAGTTTTTTTCACAAGCAGGCACATTGCTGCCGGGGTGTTAAGCAAGGTACATCATTCCATGCCCTTTATTGCAAAAATTGTAAAATCCATCAATACACAACTCAATACAGCCAAGTGCAGCATATTTCAACCTTTCCAAACCTCCTCCAAAGACAGTCTTGACTCCACTGTTGTTTCTTCCTAATGAAAGTTGAAAGGCAAAAATATTCATGGTGACGTGGCCACCTCAACCACCCTCCAAGTGTTCATAACCATGAGAAAAAAAGATTATTCTAAGATTATTCTATCTTTTGTCAAACTAGACCATCTGTGAATAAACTCATGAAAAACTATGCTGGCCTTGATTCTGTGTGTGTGTGTGTGTGTGTGTGTGTGTGTGTGTGTGTGTGTGTGTGTGAAAAATAATTGCAGGATAAAAGCAATTGAATTAACCCTTTGCAGGGCTCGAAATTAGCGGGGGCCCGGGGCCAAAAACCCGCAAAGTTGATTTCGGGCTCGGAAAGTTGAAAAACGAAGGGCCCGCTTGGCCCGCAAAATAATTCGTCTGCTACAGCTAGCTCTACTCGGCAGTTTCGTATTTGGGCCAAGGGAAGCAACCCACACCGGTGCCCTAAATTTGGACAGAAGTGTAATATGAATAGATGATTGAAAAAAAAAAAAAAAGAAAAGGCAAAATCTGTTTGTTTAACTTTAGTTTATCAGGAAGAGTACTGTTAAGTTTAGTTCCCTTTCATGGTTTTGTTTTGAACTTTTGTGCATTGAGGTCAGATTTTTTGTTAGGTTACTCATATTAAAAATTTAATGATGTGTATTGTGCAATACTCAGTCACAAAACTGAAAAGTATTATACAAGAGACTCACTTGATTTTTTTCTATTTTGTTTAATGGCCATTTCAGGCTCACTAGTCACTGGAATATGTGTGTCACTGAATGTGTGTGTGTGTGTTTTTTCCCCTTTTTTGTTGGTAATGTTTGAAAGTGAAAGAAAAGGCAAATAAAAATGACATCACTCAACAAAATTGGAAATTCAATTGTTTTTATTTTAGATTATCAGACAAATTGTACTTTCTACTTATTATATTGTCAATAATTCTTTTGTTTTTTGTTTGCATTATTTTTCAAAGTTGGGCCCCGAAAGTTGCTTGTGGGCCCTCAAATTTTTCAATCAAGGGGCCCGGTGGCCCCCAAAGAAAAAAGTTAATTTCTAGCCCTGCTTTGGCTGTCACTAGCACATTTTGTTGTGATGTTTCGTGCAGAAATAATCCCAACAAAAAGCATTACTCACAACCAAAAGGTTAAACCAGTTTTTTGTGTGCTAATGATCGCTAAAAAATGAATGATTGTTTGAAAGTAGTTGCTCATGTTATTATTTTTCAAGGGACACACAAAGGAGGGAAGAAACTATAAAGGCAATTTTACTCCATGAACGGCACAGCACGCACATAAATAAAATTGCTGTAGTAAATGCTGGAGAACAGCATAAGCAATTTTTTTTTTCTGAGCCATCTTGCACATCTTATAAAACTGATCTAATAGAAAACATGGAAGAGTCCAGTGAAAAGCAATTCTTAATGTGACCACATTTAAACTGGCGATAATAAGTTATTACATCATACACGCAACATGAGTCAGCCAGCCAAAAAGGGATGCAACTGTGCAGTGCTAAGCTTATTTTTCTCAGTAAAGTGTATGAAAGAGTGACCTGTCAAATACCACCTTAGGTAAGGGGTGTATAGTAATGGTAAAAAAAGCGTGCTGTCATGTTGTTAATGCCTCTTACACTTCTGTAACCGGTGCACACAATGTCATGGGTTATTGTGATTGCAGGTGTGGCGAGTGTTGGTATGATGGGAAGTACCTAGCCGGCTGTACTGAGTGTGGTGGCTTCCCTTTGACCCGCGTCTGTCCTGTCTGCAATGGCCAGTGTGGACGCCAGTGGAATAGAAATGTTAAATTGGTCAGTCTGTGTTTGTATGTGTGTACATGCATGCATGTGTGTGTGTGTATGTGTGCCAGGGATTATGTGATATCCGACCATACAGATTTAAGCTCTAATACATCCAACACCATATTGGTGACACTTCTGCTGTCATTATAATGTTGATAAACATGAAAGATGCATGCTACTATCTAAGTAAAGGAAATGACATAAATCCGGAGATCATTTGGTTTTAACACTTTTATTCTCCCCTTCTCCACCCCAGCCCATTAAGATCGAAGTACTCGCATGCTCTGTGATTTCAAATCCATGAAAATGCTTTAGGAGTGACTTCTTTACGTTCCCTAAGGTCCCATCCTTTCACTAGACAATGCCTAACCTGGCCAAGCTCTCCTAATATTCGTTATTATCATTTAAAGTACATAAGCATTTATATTTATGTGTTTTGACAAGATAGTCTCTCTTGTCTGCATCCTTAAGACCAAGTGCATGTTTCAAGGGTTACAAACAGCCATGGATTTTGATATTCCAGCCATTATTGCACCAAGCTACACCGTCACATTAAATGCAGCCTCATGCCATAACATTTATTTGTCAGTTATTTTACGGTCATTAGCACTGAGATCCCCAAAAACATGCAGGGGCCCAAATGACATTTTCTTTAGTATTGTCATCATTCTGGTAATGCTTTCTGCATCCATAATTGAACAGCCAAGCTCTGTGTTTTCAGCTAGCCTGTTCTAAATGACTGTAGTAGGCATTCCTAGTTTTGTGGGCAGGCTCACAATATTCACCATATGTATCTTGAAACTGCACTGAGATGATTTATTTCACTATAATTCATTAATTTACATTGCCGTTTCATGAAACAATTGTAAAATCAGTATTTTGATACACATGTATACTAGCTTTTTCATAAGTAATGTAATAGCAAGCCAATTAGGTCATCCCAAGCCATCAGGGACACCCAAATAATGTGAAGGAACTGTGCTTTTCCTTTGCAAGAACACACACTCAAAATATGCAGAGGTACTCACAGACAGGACATGTCAGGATGAGAGCTATCCTCACTGTCAAGGGCCGCTACCTGTTTTCTTTGTCTGAATCTGATATTAAAATAACTCCTATTGAAAAGGTCAGATTGTCTTGCATATTTGCCAATGCCTCGGTGAGCTTTTTTAGGGGCACAGTGCATCTCTGGTTTGAAAAACGTCATTTGTCATGACATAATTTTTGGTCTTTACGTAATTTTAGAATTTACATGATATTAGTTTCACTCCCGCTTCTAGACTTGAGACAAATGCTATACAAACGTGAGTCTATGTTCTGGGCCAGTGGTCATCCAACCATCGTCTGTGGTAAACTTTAACATTGGCATTTTCTCGGTGACTACTCAAGCCACACTCTTTAAACTTGGCCCAAGGATACATTGTGGCAAGACTGTTTCAAACATACCAATTTGCGTGACCTCTCACAAAGGTCAGGGTCACTGGATCAGGAAATAGGTAAAAAATAGCTATATTTTGACATAATTTATTTTTTCTCAAATACTATTCACAACTTCAAACCCAAACTTGGTACAAAGATACCTGATGGTACTAATTTGGTTGATCTCTTGCAAAGGTTAAGGGTCACAAGAGCTCAGGAAATAGGTCCAAAATAGTCATATTTTGACAATAAATGTTTTTTTTTTCTCAAATACTATTCACAACTTTAAGCCCAAACTTGCTACCTGATGGGAAGACCTTTCTATGCTTACTAATTTGGTTGAACCCTAGGAAAGGTCAAGGGTCACAAGAGCTCAGGAAATAGGTTCAAAATAGCGATACTTTGACAAAAGATGTTTTTTCTCAAATACTATTCACAACTTCAAACCCAAACTTGCTACAGATATACCTTTCTATGCATACTAATTTGGTTAAAGCCTTGGAAAGGTCAAGGGTCACAAGAGCTTAGGAAATAGGCCCAAAATGGCCAATTTTGACAAAAGATGTTTTTTTCTCAAATACTATTCACAACTTCAAACCCAAATTTGGTACAGAGATACCTGATGGTAAGACCTATCTATGCATACTAATTTGGATGACCCCTCAGAAAGGTCAAAGGTCACAAGAGGCCGGCAAATGTATGTTAAATACACATTTTTGATAAAATTGTACATATCAACATTTTATCAAATTTTTCAATCAAATTTGGCACAAGGGTAGCTTATGACAAGATCTTCCTATGCATACTAATTTAGTCAACTCATCACAAAGATCAGGGGTCACAGGGGGGGCGGGGGGGGGGGGTTAACAGATGTGTGAAAAAGGGTGTGGAGGGGGGGGGGGGTTGACATATGTGTGAAAAATGCATACATTTTGACAAAACATGGATTTTGCTGGTGCAGAAGCCAGCCCTTATTGTCACAAAGGTCACACATATGTAAATAGGTAGGACACGTGAGCTGTAATGGCTTTGCCTTTCTTGTTGTGAGATTGACTTTATTTATATGATACATGATATACTACTGTAAATGTGCAGGCTCTTCTGATGGTGCATCAGTGTGTGTGTGTGTGTGTGTGTGTGTGTGTGTGTGAGAGAGAGAGAGAGAGAGGAAGAGGAAGAGAGAGAAAGAGAGAGAATTATCATATCTGAAGTGTTGCATTGTCTGTGTGGTGGTGAAGTTGCTGCTTTTATGTCACCACCACTGTCAGAAGTCTTTTTTTTTTTTTTGCTTTTTTTTTTCTGTGGAGAATGTTGAAAAGGTATAAACGAACTCATCCAATGTCTTTCTCCAAGTTAACTATGTATTTCCAAAATTTCAAGGGACTATGTAAACAATTATGGATTGTAATGTGGGTCAACGGTCTTTTAAGTCCTCAGTGAGACATCCAGTTTTAATATGCTCGGAAGCTCTCTTAGGCAATCCTTGACAGATGCTTTTCCTCAACTTTCAACTTGTATGTACACAAACATCAGAGATTTCTGTGTTTACGTACATAAGTGCGTGCCCACACGTTGTACACTCACACAAACCTGTACAGCGCTTCATGCCAAAAGGACATTCTGCAGCAGGTTTGGCATAACTAGTTATTACTTGAGCTGTCGGACGTTAAGGCCTGCCCACCTACAACATCATGGGCATGTTATTGAATTCAATACACCATGACCCATCGTGAGAAGTCGCTTTTATAAATATAAGTGACTTAAAAATAGCCACTTGTTACGTGGTGAGGTCGTAAACACATCAGACGCACGCACGTAAGGTTCTTTTAAAGAAACTTCATTCAGCTGCAACCCGTCACACGTGGCTTAAGGATGTAGACAATACTGGAGTAACAGTTCCAACAATATTTTAATTCAGCGATGCGATCTCTACACAATGCATTCCCAAATGCACCAACACCGATACAATGTCTCTTCCGCAAATGTCCACACTGGCGACACAAAGTTTCTCATACAACGTACACCACCGTTACGCTGCGTCTCTCACAATGTACACCCTATACGGGCCAAGTACCTACTGTGAGTCTCTAGAACTGACAATGCAAGACAATGTATCCACGTGCTCTCCTAGCACCAACTTTATATAATAAGACATCTTTCTAGAATAATCCAAAGAATTTACTCAACGCAACCAATCAGAACGGAACACGTACCTGAAATCATAAATATTAATAAAAGAAGAACTTTCTGGAATAAACTAAAATAGTCTACAAAAATTCGGCTGCTCATTTCAGCCCTAAATCCCAATATATAATGATATCACACAAAAATATGGCAAACTGTTTACGACTTTTCACAACACACAAAGAACGGCTGCTAATTTCACGCCCACAGTAAACAACTATGACTGAAATTACTACAGTGTAGCAAACTGTTGCTTATACTTCGACGTCACATGTAAGATCACTCAACAGCGCGATTTTGCTCGAACGTTCTGGTTCATTCTCAGCTAATCTACGCAAAACAACAATCGACCGCTCTTCCGAACTAAAATTAGTGTATCGTAACAAAGCCAAATCCGCTATCATGCACGAACGATAAAGAATCTCACTGAAAAGGTACGTGATGCGTAACCATGATAGCTCAAATAAATATCGGTTCGTTTCCTACGATAAACACATGTATGCTCTCACAGGACAACACAACCACAATCGTAACACCATTTTTTTATATAGTTTGTTTTTTTTTTCAACTACTGTTCACAACTTCAAACCCAGTCTTGGTACAGAGATACCTTATGTTAAGACCTTCCTGTGCTTACTAATTTGGATGACCCTTGGAAAGGTCACAAGAGATTAGGAAATAGGTTGAAAATAGCCATATTTTGAAGGGGGGAAAAGCTCAAATACTGCTGGTGAAAGGCGCAGTTGGCAAAGTTGCAAGTAGTCATCTATAACCTGATTTATGGTGGAAAAGCTGGGGTACTGGGCACCTGCACTCAATTAATCCGTGATCCCGTGGGTTTTTTAAGAGATTATGTCATCAGTTTTATTTTTAGGAAATTCTGAATAAAATAAGAAAATAATAGCAATGAAACCAGCGAGTGTACATGTATTCCTTATCTTTAGTTTCCACCAGAACGATGGTTTGGGGAGGAGGGGGTGGGGGTGGTGGAGGAGGCGAGGGATATAACCTATGAAGCTGCTTCTTCACCTGCAGTGGCTGTGACGGATGGAACTCTGCCGGACTGGTGAGAAGTGTTCCAGCCACTGTAGGAAGGCCCTTACGGTGAAGATGAGTGCTGGCACTGGGTTATGAGGTAGGGTGTGCATAGCTCTGGGTCATGATGGAAGAGACCAGTCAATCCTCAGGCAGGGGGTTCGGCGTTGGAGTGATGCAAGGATAAATGTGGAGGTACATATAGTGACGTTGGAGGAAGGGGTGGTGGCCTCTTCTTCTGTTGCTTTTGTGCTTGGATGTGTTTGAGGGGAGGGGGGGGGGGCGTTGGTGCTGCCGCTTTGCTGGCTGGGATTGGGCGTGGGTGGTTGGTTGGTGTTCAGTTCACCTGTTTGCTTGCTGGGGAATCGGATGGGGGTGTCGGGGAGCAGTGGCGGGATGTGCCTTCATCTGTGGTGGCCAAAAGGGTGGAGATGCTGGTCTCATTTGTGTTGCAAGTTGGTTTGGGGTGGGTGGGTGGGGGGGGGGGGGGCAGATTGGTTGAAAATGTGTTGATGGTGGTTGTTTTTTGAGTGCTGATGGAGCGGCTGAGACCCCGTTGGGAGATTGACTTGACGGTGGGGTGTTCAGGAATATTGACAAGTGTGGCACAAAGTTGATTTAGTGGCGGACTCTTATGAAGGCTCAGATTCTTTCTCGGAAGGTCATCACGATTGTGTTGTCGGTCTCCCGTTTCATACTGCTTCCATGTACTCTGGCAGTTGGCTCGATTTCTGTCTTCGTCTCTGACATGGTAGTCAGGGCCTGCTGTCTTGTTGGCAGCTCCTTTGGTGGAATGAAGCGGGGACATTGGAGGCTAGAAATACCTCGGTGCTCTCTTTTATGGGTTTGTGGGTTTATGGGTTTATGATGTGCAAACAGTTGACATTTCATGAACAATATCACACAGGAGACTCAGACACAGAAACGCACACGCAACATTGGATACTGTATGCTTCTTTGACAATTCAGGGACAACAATGATGGGCTGGTACTGATTTTTTGCATGCTGGCATGCTCAATTTCATTCTGATGCCTTTGTCCCCGACTTTGCAAGTACTTTTTTTAATTATTATTATTTTTTATCACACCTGTATGTCACTAGTTGTGTCACATCACACAACAGAGTATAACAGACGCAGTACATTCACTCCCAAAAACAGCAGTATCATAAAACACGATAGCGTTTGAGCCAAAACCACTAAGCCACAGTGAACACGGCAGTAAATTTACAGAAACTATAGTTGATACATCAACCCAGAAATTTGCGGGTGTCATACTTTTTACTGGCTGCTGCTACAGTCACGTGGCATGTTGTTTACAGTGGACAGCATTCAAATGAACACACCAGCACTTCAAACCAGGTACAGAATTTGTGTAATTTGATTTTATATTGTGTAAAAAGAATGCTCCTAAAATTACAAAAATTTCAGACCAGTGAAAACTTTTACCTGAGGAATCTTTTTTTGCGTAAGGCACATCATCAGTGAAAGTACTGGGGTAAGAAGAAAATAGTGTGAACTCGGCCCTTTTGCACTTTTTAGTGTGATGTTTCATCTTCTCTAATATGAGCAAAATAACACGCTTTTCCTGGCCAACAACGCAAAAATCATATGCTCCAAAAATTCTGTGAATTCTTTGCTCAATGTCTGTCATGCGCTGCCAGCTTTTTGGCCTGTTGCTCACTTGACACTTCATCTGGTTTCTAAGGCATGCATTAACTATATAACCTGGGTCATAAGATTAACTCTTTCCCTACGTAACATTTTCAGCCAGTCAGTTCCCTGCCGACATAGCAGGGAAAAGGACGTCTGTTCCCTGGTGACGTACATTTTTGGGGTAGACTGAATTAATTTTCACAGCCTCCCAAGGTAACAACCATAGATAAATTGGGTATCATTGGAAAGAGCATTAAAAGTATTTTTCAAAACTGCATGTGTTTGTGCATCAGTTTAGTGTGAAGTCGAACCAATTTGATTATTATGCAACAGAACAAACATGGCGGAGTAAAAAATGAGAAATGTGGTTTTGGTAGCGTGTAAGCACATGCAATGAAAAATGCAGATTTACTCACCAACATGGCAGGAAAATGTATTCCACAAGCAAAAAACTCGCACAAGAGAACTGTCTCTTCTTGAATCACAATATTACGAGCTAAAAATCACTATTGAAACTGCGCTCGTGAGGATTGAATAAGCTCATCGTAGGAGACGATCCAAGGCACGTTGTTGGCTATTTTGGCCTTGTTCCGACACCATCCGAGAAGGGCATTCACTTTCAGATAACTTAGAAATGGTTGGTGAAACATATTATAGTGGTTGCTTCCCTTAGACCGATAGCTGTGCTTCAGGCGATATTTGTACAAACACAACGCTAGAATACTAGTGACTCATCTATAGACGGCATCGATCACAACGCTATAACGTAAGTGTTTCGATGGCTAAGGGCTAACACTAAACCGGAAGTGATACCGATGGCTAAGGGCTAACAGTAAACTGGAAGTGATACGTAGGGTAAGAGTTAACTCATTCAGCCCGACGCACGTATTTCCCAAATTTTGGAGGCATTGTCTAATGACCATGCACCTGTTGCAGGAGATGGATCGACCAATGTAATTCAAGGGCAGTGCCAGATTAGCTTGGCTCCAACATGCGCCAAGCTAATCTGGCACTACACTTGAATTATCATGATCGACCCATCTCCTGCTGTAGTGCGTCAGGGCTGAATGGGTTAAATAAGTAAAACAGGTCACTGAGCTACTAATTTTATGCTGTTAACTTTTTCATATTAATGAAGAAACAGTTGTGTATTTTTTGGAAAAAGCTTTATTAACATGCATGTACATATTTATCATATAACACTTAGTTTAAAAGATTAGAATTAGTACATGAAAAGCAAAGTTTTGGAACAATAATTTTTTTTCCCAAGGACGTAACTCAGTAAAACAGACTTACATTGTAATTTCCCTCCTGCTCAAAATTATTGCAAAAACAGGATCGTTCTGTGACACTTGTCAAGATGATAACACATTTTACACTTGTACTTGTTTATTGTTTGTTTGTTTTTAACTGAAAACTGGCTGTCAACAGAGCCGCACTGCATGCTTCTCGGGATTTTCGTTCTGTGCAGTATTTGACCTTGTGTGACCTTGACCTTCAGCCAAGGTCATCCACAAAGTTATCTTTAAAAAGTACCTATCACCAGCAACATTGCTGCCAAGTTTGAGGTGTGTGGCAATATTTGTTTAGAAACTGTCAACGTCGGATGAAGGACAGCAGGTAGCTAACATATGGACATGCTTTATTTGGATGGACAAACACACACCAATGGTGATCTACTCCGTAGCAATACTTGGTTTTCACACGAAACACCAACAATGTTTTAAATCAGCCTATCAATGTGAGTATAGCAGCATATGTCAGGCAAAAATTATAGCAAATGTAGTTGCATGTTGCGGGTAGGGAGGGGGTACCAGCAAGCAGTTTTATTGATCACTTGCAAAATACCATTTTCAGGATTGCTGACGGTTGTCCTTGATAATGCATTAAGAATTTTTCATATAGATGAGCACACTTGCTTCACACAGCATTTTGAATAAGAGTCCTCTGTTTAGAACACTTGCAGATGGTTAGGTTAAAAATGGTGGTGTGCTTGATGTGACCTGAACTTGTGTGTTTTCTATTCTTGCAGTCTCACAGTTTTCACGAGGCTCACTGGGATGGTATTTGCAGCCTGCCTCAAGAAATGCAACAAGCATTCCACATTCGCAAGCTGACAGATGCATCAGAGGACACACTATCAGAGGGACTTCAGGATCTGTCCACTAGCTAGCACTCCCATTCCCCTCCCCTCATATCATCCAGTATCCACAGCTTATGTTGTCATCTGTTCATACCTGGAAGCATATTCTATCTTTGCCATGCTGGAAGTTTTACCCTATGGGAGAGATGGCTTCAGAGTATGTAATGCATTTAGTCATATGAATATTACTTGTTAGCATAATGATCCTTGAAGGGTGGGGAGTACACTAGCGCTTTTGTGTCAGCACTTGTGTGCATGTGTCTTTATTTAAACACAAGGATAATTTGTGATAACAAAAGGTGTCTGTCGTCCGTTTGATGTCTTTCATCTTTAGACTGTAACATTTGCATTATCATTAATACTATTCAAGTCATACGCTTAAACATTGGACCAAGGCAGACTGATGTGAGACCTTTTTGAACATACCAGTTCGCATGACCTTTCTCAAAGGTCAAGGTCACAGACTACCAATTAATGGGTTAAAAAGAATTGCCATGTTCAGGCATGTGAATTGTCCGCGAAATTCCGCGGGAAAAAGTAATCGTCCGCAAAATAAAAAGGCGTTTCCGTGAAAAACCATTGTGGGTTGCAAAACAAGCACAGCAGCGGTGTTATTCCGCGGCAGGTCATGGATGCAGCAGGCTGTGTCTGTGGCCTGCCTGAGTGCGCAGTAAACTGAGAACTTAGGCGGGCAGACCCAAGGTGCCCCCCCCCCCCCCCCCCCCTCCCCAGCCACGCCACTGTTTGATTTTCTGGCGTACAGAAGCAAGCAAGGTTTGCGGCCCCCTCCCTCCCCGCCCCCCCCCCCCCCCCCCCCCCTGTTCGATTTTGCCGGCGCCCAGAAGTAAGGAAGGTCCGCCACCCCCCCCCCCCCCCCCCCCCCTCCCCACTGTTTGATTTTTCGGCCCTCCCGGAAACGAGATCTAGCGTGGTGGAGGCCTTTCTGTATCAGGTTCAAGGTCCCGTTTCAGATGATTTTTGCTTGGGCAATTCCCATCCTGCATGTTAATAAAACATGTTTTTAGAGTGATGAAGCATGATTATAAACATAATGAAAATTCCTCTATTTTTGGCTCATGTGCAAACAGCAAAAGTGAGTATGTAATGTACCGTCCATCGTCAGTCCAGCGTCCGTTATCCAGCGTCTGTTGTCCGTGGTAAACTTTAATGTTTGCATTTTCTCGGAGACTATTCAAGCCTCAGACTTCAAACTTGGCCTAAGGTTACTTTGTGGCAAAACCTTTCTAAACATACCTATTTCAGGGACCTCTCTCAAAGGTCAAAGTCACAGGAAGACCAGAAAGGGGTAAAAAATAACCATATTTTCACAAATTGTTCCTCTTCAAATACTATTTTCAACTTCAAACCCAAACTTGGTATAGAGATACTTGATGGTAAGACCATTCAATGCATACTTATTTGGATGACCCCTCGGCAAGTTCAAGGGTAAGAAAAGGTTAAGCAAATGTGTGAAAAATGGCAGTTTTTGATAGAATTGTAGTTTTTATCAAAGTTTTTGCCAACATTTCAGTCAGATGTGGCACAAAGGTAGCTGATGATAAGACCTTTATATGCATACTAATTTGGTGGTCCCCTGGTAAAGGTCAAGGATCTTGGGGGTCCAGAAATAGGTAAAAATAAAATAGACATGCATTGATAAAAACTGTTTTTTTCTCAAATACTATTTTCAGCTTTAAACCCAAACTTGATACATAGATACCTGATGATAAGGTTTTTCTAATTTGGATGGCCCCTTGGAAAGGTCAAGGGTCACAGGAGGTTGGCAAGTCTGTGAAAAATGCCAGTTTTTGGTAGAATTGTTTTAATCAAAGTTTTTGCAAACTTTTTAATCAAATTTGGCATAAAGGTAGCTGATGATAACACCTTTCTATGCATGCTAATTTAGTTGAACCCTCACAAAAATCAAGGGTCACGGAGGATTGACAAATGTGAGAGACATTTTGAGACACTTTGGATTTAACTGGTACAAAAGCGAACCCTTTACATATGTTCAGACACTTGAACGCTTGTTCATTTCAGTGACCTGTTGGAAAGGTCACACTGATTATGTGGATTGGTCATACACATGAGCCATAAGGGCTTTGCTTTATTGTTCATTATTAAGTAGCCTTGAACCTAAACAATTCATAAGCACAAACAAATGCATATATGTGCCACACATTTTTGTAAGTTTGAGGCCAAAACATCGTTTATGTGGTCAGCTTTGGGCACAGAAAAAGAAATAGTTTGACATTACATTATTTTTAGCTTCAGTAATCATTAAATTAAATTAATCGTTAATAAATTCAAATACTTAGGAGCCATTGTGACAGATGAGGGATCAAAACCAGAAATACTGTCCAGGATTGCGCAGACAACAACAGCACTGACAAGATTGAAGACCATATGGAAGGACAGAAACATCACACTCTGCTCCAAGATCAGACTGATGCGCTTCTTAGTCATCTCAGTGTTTTTGTATGCCTGCGAGTCATGGACCCTAACAGCAGACCTTGAAAGGAGGATACAAGCCACTGAAATGAGATGTTTTCGAAGGCTGCTTGAGATTTCATACAGAGATCACATCACAAACGTGGAAGTGGGAAGCAAAATCAGGCAAGCCATCGGGTCATATGAAGACCTATTAGCCATTGTGAAAAAACGCAAACTGAAGTGGTATGGGCATGTCACGCGTTCAGCAGGGCTTGTCAAAACAATCCTGCAAGGCACTGTGCAAGGAGGACGAAGGAGAGGAAGACAGAGCAAAAGATGGGCGGACTATATCTCGGAGTGGACATGACTGAAGCTGCGCGATACGCTAAGAATGGCAGAGAACAGAGAAGAATGGAGAGAGCTGGTTGCCAAGTCATCAGTGGTGCCCCAACGGTCGGCAGGACTACGGGATATAGATAGATAGATAGAATCATTAAAGTATGTACCAAATATGCCAATATTACAAGTAACTGTCACTTTATTTTGTCTTAATTTGCAGTACACGTTTTTGTCTGCCGTATTGAAAATACTTTGAAATTGGGCTGGCCTCAGCCCATTCAACACCTAGTATGCGATAACATAGGCGGGCAGGCATCACAGGCGGGCAGGCATCACACCGTGTGTGACAGCGATTAGAGTCTGCGTTTGTGGACGGATAAGCATGAAGCATTAGGATATTATCTTTAAAAGAATTACCTCGAGGCAGTTGGGTTTTTTTTTAATTTTTTAAAAAAATTTTTTTAATTAGTTTGCACATTATTGAGAAAATGATCATTTTCACAAAAGCCGGTTGATCCGTATTAGAGTCCGTAATGTTTCTTGTTCTTACTAGATATTTTGCGTATAGCTAGATTAAAGGAAGACATTGCCTGAGTTCGTCAACCAGCATTGTACCTCTTTAAACGTTTTGAATGATAATGCATTTTGAAATTTTTCGAAGTACGTTTCACTTCCACCAAGGAGTCAGCCCTGAAAGAGGCTGCGTGGAAGAGACCTTTGCGTGCCTTTCACGACTCAGAGAATGACAGTGACGTAAAAGCGCCAAACACTTCAGTATTATACAATGTTCCTAACTGAAGCAAAGCACGAAAGGTCAGTGTTATACATGTGTATGGGTTCAAGCAATGCTCTCTCTGTTTTTGACAATTTTATTAGGAAGACGGTCTCTCTATATTTGTTATGATGTCTGCGAACTTAATGTGGAAAACGTGGGAAAATGAAAGCAGTATAAAAAAGGATTTGTGGACATGGGTCATCCCATCTTCTTCTTCTTCTTCAGAAAGGCTGTGGCTACGACAGCCCACAGAACGTTTAACTGGCGCCATGTGTGTCAGTGCTTGTGTGGATCGGGGGTAGGGTAGGTTAGGGTGGAGAGATATGAATCAGAAGGATAAGTTTAAAAAATAGTAACAACTCTGAATGTTCCTAAAGCAAATCACATGTGAGCTCAAAACAATGCAGTAGACTTTGGGATGAAATCCTCATCTTGTATTTTTAGTGTGTAAAGCAAACAACTCCGCATTGTGCATTTTATTCAACATGTTTGTAGACTTACTATTAAATACGCTTAAGTCCAATGTGCAAGGGACATTTTTTCCCCTTGAATTTACCGATATTTCACTTATTTAAATGCAGGTAAGTTGACTTCTCCGAAGTTGGACAAGTGAAAATTTCCACATAGTTCTTCATTATTTCGTTATTTAACAGAAGGAAGAAATCTGTTCAGATCTCACTTCTCTCTGATATTGAAAAAAAAGTAAACATTGATATGTCTTACTTATTATGTTTGCTTTGAAATAAACCAAGGAGAAAGTCTGGTTTCTTTGAAAACCTGCCACTTTCGCACAGTCTATGTATGAATATGTGAACTGAAAATGTGTGATTTTCCGTATCTGACAAAAACTGCTTGAAGGACATACTTGCCTACTTGTAGGTGACATCCTTACAAGTCTGTGATGAGATATCTGGGAAAATAATTGGGTGAATAAGGTTTTTTTGAAGTAATTTTCAGGGGCGGATCCAGAGGGTGTCTCGACAGGTGGGGGAGGGGAGGGGGGCACAACACCCCCCCTCACCAACCCCCCCCCCCCCTCCCCCCCCCCCCCCCCCCCCCCCCCCCCCCCCCCGGGGGATCCCACTGTTTTACAAACGGTGTCATACAAAACAAATTCAGACCAAACACTGACTATGAGGTGAGCATGAAATCCTAAAAAGAAAGAAGCACGCTTAGAAAGAACAATTACAAATAAGTTGTTGAAATTATTTTTTCTTGGTGTTTTTTTTTTTTTTTTTTTTTTTTTTTTTTTTTTGGGGGGGGGGGGGGGGGGGGGGGGATTTTCTTTAAAATGGTACTATTGTTTTGTAACCGTTCTTTCTACACACATTTCTTCTTTTCTTTTTTTCTTTTTTTCTTTTTTTTTTTTCTTTTTTTTTTTTTGGGGGGGGGGGGAGGGGTGGGGGGGGGGGGGGCAGCAGGGGGGAAGTTCTGTGACATATTTAGAGTTTTCAGAACTAAGATTTTTATTTATTAAAACTTTTCTTCTTTTATCACAGCAAGAGGCACTGCGTTACATGAGCCCCTGTGAGTGCAGGGACACATGCCACTCTATGTATGGGTGAAGTACTGTGACTGCAGTACTGCAGGTTAGCAGTGCCAAGTGAGGATATTTGACTATAGGCCCATGAACACACCAGGCCCGCCCACCGATCCCTTTGGGATAATTGTGAAATACACCGTACAAGAAAAGAAGAACCATCGAATAGTAAAACACAACCAACTTCCACAAATAACCACCCCCCCCCCCCCCCCCCCACCCACCAAAAAAAAAAAAAAAAAAAAAAAGGTTTTTGGTCAGGGATGACAAGGGGGCCCGTCTACCCTAGACCCCCTCCCCCCCCCCCCCCCCTACGGATCCGCCACTGAATTTTCTTAGAAAATCCCCTTTCCATAGAAAATAGCGTTTTACGAGTGAGGTCAAGTGCCCTATTGACGGACATTCCAGGTACACTTCAGAAGTTGCTGGTGTTGCTGATTGCACTTCGGGGAGCCTCTTCCAAGTTTTGCTGAGTGTACTTGGGAAGCATCCAGTGCTTTTCATAGGTGGCTAGCAATCAGAATCAAGCTCGGGTCTTTTTTATTTTACGAATGTATGTCTAAACTGATATCTCAAGCTTGGGTTATGCTCAAACTATGTAGTCCTGTGAAAGATTGACGTTTTGACCGGTTTCTTGTTTCACATTTTTCACGGAAAGCAATCTAGGTAGTTTTCCATTGTTAAAAAAAAAACAAATGCATTGTCCTTCATACTCACGATAGTCCTGTGTTTATCATGCAGACTGGTATGCCAGCGACCAGTGTTCGAATCTGGGTTGAGATCTTTTTCTTTCTTATTTCAAGTTTTCTTTTGACTTTTTTTCTTCACTTTGGATACCAGTATATGTGGTTTTCTGTAACAGTATTTTTAAACAGTGCCAGTGTTTTGGTGAGCCTAATTCTGTAGCACTCAAAACCAAGGACACTACCGGTATATCATGTATTTTTTTTTAAAAATCCTGTGAAGTACAGTGATGTAAATAGATACGTCATCACACATACACATGATGCCAAACAGGAACTGCGTTACGCTGTACGATTGTTGTATTGATTTTTTTTTATTGTCTATTTATGAGGAAACATACTTAATGTAACAGAAACGGTCAGTTAAAATGTAAGTTTCACTTTCAGACAGTTTATCACGTTTGCCAGCTGTTGATAAATTAAGCATGTTTGCAAATATAAATACCAGCTGTAGTCTTGGCAGTGAACTCCATCACCGTGTTCCACCACATGATATTGTCTGCATGCTCAGAAGTAGAAATGCATAATAGATTTCTCTGCTACATAAATACTGATGGCTACACTTGCCTCTGATGACTGTTGGGCTGCCTCAACCAGAATAAAATGAAAATATAAGCAGTGAAGGGGCCTGCAATACGGACAGCACCAAACCTCTGTCTACCTTACATCAATGAGAAACGGATGAATGAGGGGATTCTACTTTTGATCTGTTAATCAGTGTGTATGTGTGCGCGCACCACGGTGCGTGTGTGCGTCTGCATGTGTATTTTTGTGTATCAGTCTGTTAAAGAATGGGTGGTTGAATCAAGGATTTGCGATGGGAACCACATGTGAAACGGCAGTTTAGCAGTTTAGGGATGTATCACGTCTATTAGGGTCATGAGGGGCAGCACAGAAAATGCTTACCTTGCCTAGGAATGTGTTGAAGTTTACTTCTATACTATGTCAGGAGTGAACTGATCTATCTGTGCACATAAGAAAAATATACTATACTGTGTCAAAAAAATAGGGGATATTAAGATTTCAACTTGAATGGTTGAGAATTTTCAAAATCGGCCAAAGTCATGAGTTATGCCACTGATTAGCTGTGCTACTGGCCTACATTTTCACAGTATTGGTATTGTGGTGTGGTCAGATTGAGAGCCATGAATATGGCGGTTGGGTCCTATGGTAAGTCACATGCATGTTATTTCCTTGAAAATCGTCTCAGTTTGGCTTTAATCATTGTCGTGTGTACCGGTATTAAAACTGGTTGTCAGATAATTAGGCCTCAGTTTGCAGGCCACTGATCATAATTTTATTTTTATAAGTGCTGCTCACCCGAAGTGCACATGAAAAAGAAGTCAAACTAGCCTCAGAATTTAAGTCAGTTTTTGGCCATTTCTGAAAACAAAATGGACTTGCCAGAAAAGGTCATCCAGTGCCTTTGATTTTATATCTCTTTACCAGTACTCGTTATGACTGACAGTACACTACGCTTCATAAAACTGGTTTTAAACTTTGGAACCCAATTGACAATAAGTATGGCAGTTGTCAGGTTCCAGACATATTCATATCACAGATCGGAACAGGGTATAGCAACCTGCTAAAAGCCACAACTTTGGGCAGAGAAAGAACTAACCACACAGTTGCTGTCAGTAAAAACAATACTGTTAATGAAAAGAAAAGGGGAGACTGCCAGTGCTAATATTTTAGGAAGGTTACAAAGTAAAGTAGGTAAAAGCACTGTCAGAAATGTGCATGATCGACCAGTGATCATAGATCTACTGTGGTCAAAGCATACACAAAAAACTGTTAATGTGTTAAAGGTCATGCCATGTGTTTTCCCCTTTTGAAATATTCCAAGTTGCGGGTCAACAGCCATGCAGAGTGAGACGGTCTTGTAAGCCCAGCCAACCATCTGCGTGGAACGTTTGTGGCAGTCCCAGTCAGGAACACCTTAAACCAAGGCGCTCTTCGATATTCTGTGTGTACAGTATCGCAAACTGCACATTTTGCCTATCAAAACACCTGTGTGTGCTATTCGGGCGTTTCACAATAACAAAAAAATAAAGTAATTAACATTTTACTATGTATTGCTTTCCTGTGGTCAGAAAAATCTCTTTGTCTCGGTGTTACTACTCAGTAGGAAACCATCTCCTTGCAGGTGCCATTTTTCAAACTCGTGCATCCCTTGTGATCATTCATAGTAGCGTGAATTAACAGTCCACATTATCTTAAATGTTACAATATTGTTTCCAGGGATTTCCAGGTATTTTTGTAAATTTTTTTTAGAGGGGGGTGGGGGGTACCATACGCATACAAGTATAATCTTACTGCTGGTTTAAGCAATTGATCTGGTGATTTGCATATTATTTGCCATGCTACAGGCTCTACAGAAGTTCTGTACCTGGCAGAATGGACCACAAATAAACAGTAAATGAGATTCTTTTCTTTCTTCTACCTGTATAAGATTCTTCATCTTCAAGTGTGTGTGTGTTAGGGAGAGAGAGAGAGAGAATCAATGAATCCATTAATCTTTATCTTACAACGGTAAAGATATTAACAATGCCAGAGGCAATGCCATTTTTCAAATCTGCCGTTGCTACATCTACAAACAAACACAGCAATTACATTACATTGATACATGTATATGACCAACGCCTACGGGTGTGTTGGGGAAGGGGAGCAATGCTGAATGGTAAGAAGAGAAACAACAACAAAAACGCCGCGCACATATTCGCATGCGCACACACCGATTCACACACACACACACAACGCGGGTGGTCTGCCCTGGGGGACTTGGGTGGGGTTAACTACTTTTTAGTTCCCAGGGTCACCCTGGTCAGCTCCACAGGGTGGGTTTTCCCCTCTATTCTGGGGCATGTGTTTCTGTCTACCCTTGGTCCATTCACCTGTATTTTCCTTTTTTAAACTCTCCCTACTGTCTGCGCTGCCTGTAGCTCTTGATATTGGATGTGTGTTGCTAAATGGTCTTAGGTTTATTTAACGTATTAGACCGGCTGGCGACATGCATCCAATATTCTGTTTAGATTTTTTTCATTTTCACAAGCAGTGCAGGCACATCCTGAGAAAGTCTTGTTGCTGTCGGGACGTTAAGCAATGTACAACCCGCACACACAACGATCACGCACGCACACACAAGTTGTACATGTATACATACATAGCAGTAGATTGGGTACTTACTAACTGATATCTACGTATAGAAAGCAAAGTTTGCAGATAGTTATGGCTGCAAAGATGATTCCTGAGAGAAAGAAGTCCCGCTTTGTGAATCTTATCTGTTGTCAAAGTAGGATCGGGTAAAATTAATTTCGCTCCTTGTCTATGTACGGAGTTCAGTCTTTTTAAAAACATCTCTGCAGGCATCCCACACTGTCGAAGCATAATTAATGTGGGACTGAATATATACATAATAAAATAATTTTCTGGTTTCAAAGTTAGTGAAGTGCTTCAGTTTGGACAGCATGAAAATGTTTCTTGAAACGGCAGTTTTACACACTTTATGCGTGTGTGCCTGCCACTTGAGCTGGTCATCTATGATAATTCCAAGGAGGCGGTGTTCAGACACCCTGGTATGTATTTTAAGGGATGTAGATGATCGTCTTGTTCTATACATGCTTATTTTTCTGTGGGCTGGTGATTGGGTGCCTGATATGCGGGTGCAGGGGATCTAACTGTTTGTCTGTCCAGCGCTGAGTAATTCCCCTTGGTATGTGTACATTTCTACCAGCGCTAGCCTCGCCCATCTGGTTTGTGAGTGTCTACCCTTGGTCCATTCACCTGTATGTTCCTTTTTAAACTCTTCCTACTGTCTGCGCCTCCTGTAGCTCTTGATATTGGACGTGTGTTGCTAAATGGTCTTTGGTTTATTTAGCGTATTAGACCGGCTGGCGTCATACGTTCAATATGAGTTCTGTTTAGTTGGGTTTTTTTGGTTTTTTTTTTCACAAGCAGTGCAGGCACGCCCTGAGAAAGTCTTGTTGCTGTCGGGACGTTAAGCAATGTACAATCAACCAACCAACCCTTTAGGTATGAACTAAAGAAGGAAACTGCTGAGACGTTTTTTTTTTTAAAATAATGACTATGTTTGCTTATCCGAGTGTCATGGTTAACGAGGTCAAAGGCCTTCTTAAAGTCAAGGTATAAAACACCCGTCAATTGAGAATTGTTTACGTTAGATAACCACTTATCTGCAAGTCTGGTTAGCGCTGTATGACAGGAATACTTCGGACGAAACCCAGACTGGAAGGGATGAAGCATATTATTTGTCTCTAAATACTGAGACAAATGTTTGTGTACATGTCGCTGCTGAGGTTTGCTGAACACGGACAGTAACGAAATCGGTCTATAATTATTCAGATTTCCCCTGTCCTTGGATTTCGGTAGTGGAATTACTTTTGCAAGTTTAAGGTGTGTAGGATGGAGGACACACTGATGGAGACACAGGTTGTAAAAGTATGTCAGCGATTCAACAATGTAAGGTAGAGATAGTTTCAGAACTTTAGGATTTATGTTATCAGGGCCTGGTGACTTCTTGTTCGCGAGACTACTTATGAATTTACCTACTTTATGTATTGCAGTCGATGGAATGCTAAAAGGAGACACAGTTTTTTTTTTAAATTGTAGTACCCATTGCCTTGTGTTGAGAAACCTTCAGCAACAGATAGGAAGTGATTATTAAACATGTCAGCAGATAGATCACTAGGGATTACCGTGGACGCACTACAGCCTTTTTGTGTTTATAGTCTATTATGCCTGTGCTAGCCCCAATGGCGAAAGCGAGCAAAAGGGAATGTACCTTACGTCTAGGTATTTATAATGTGCTTATCTTATAATAATTAAAACTCTACAACTCGCGCACGCATGCGCACGCTTTAGACAATGACTCACGTACCACAAATACATTACGACAGTCAGCTTGGGGTGGGGAGTGTGGTAATGTAGTGCTAGAACTGTTGAAAGAGATGAGTTTTGAGGGCGGACTAGAAGGAGGAGAGAGTGTTTCTGACGGAGAGAGAGTGGGAGAGTGTTCCAGGTGGATGGACCGTAGACGGAGAAGGAGCGGGGGCCGAAAGTTCTGAGTTTGGTGCGGGGGATGTGGAGGCGGAGAGGGTCGGAAGATGAGCGGGAAGGAGTGTAGGGGTGAAGTAAGTTGGAGAGATAGGTAGGAGCGTAGTTGTTCAGGGATTTGTAGCAGAGAGACAGAATCTTATATTGGATGCGTTGGTGGATGGGAAGCCACTGAAGGAGTTTGAGCAGGGGAGTGATGTGGTCGGATTTTTTCTTTCTGAGGACGAGGCGGGCAGCATTGTTCTGGACGCGCTGGAGAGTGAAAGTGGTGGAATGAGGGAGGCCGGAAAGGAGAGAGTTGCAATAGTCCATGAGAGATAAGATGAGAGAGACAGCAAGTTTGATGGCAGCTTCAGTGGTGAGGTATTTTCTGATCTGACTGATGCGGCGGAGGTGGAAATATCGCGCCTGGGCCGTGGCGGAGACGAAGCTGGTTATGGAAAGGGAGGAATCGAGGATAACGCCGAGGTTCTTGGCCGAGTCAGAGAGGGAGATGGGGGTGCTGTCGAGTTGAAGGTGGAGGGAGCTGGGAAAGTTTCTGGCGAGTGCCTACCAGCATGGCTTCCGTTTTGTCGTCGTTCAGTTTAAGCTTGTTTGCTGTCGTCCAGTTTTTCACGTCTTTTTCACGTAACGCGAGTCAGTAGTGACTGAGTGTTGTCGAGTTTGTCTTTGTCTAGTTGTAAGTCGTCAGCGTAGAGGTGGTGGTGTATGTGATGAGACTGGATGATGATGGACAGGGGAGAGGTGTAGAGTGTGAAAAGCACCGGGCCCAGGACGCACCCCTGTGGAACTCCGCAGGAGAGCCTGACTGGGTTGGAGGAGACGCCGTCGATGGTGACGGACTGCTGTCTGTCGGAGAGGTAGGAGAGGAACCAGGAGTGAGCAGAGTCAGTGCCGAAGGAGTGATGAAGGCAGTGGAGGAGGATAGAGTGGTCGATAGTGTCGAAGGCGGCAGAAAGATCGAGTAGCGTAAGAAGGGAGATGTTGCCCGAGTCGGTGGAGAGGAGCAGGTCGTTTAGGATATGTAGAAGGGCTGTTTCAGTGCTGTGATGTTTGCAATAGGCAGACTGGAAGGGACTGAGGAGGTTGTTCTCGGCGAGGTGGAGGTTGAGCTGTTTGAGAACAACCTTCTCAAGAAGCTTGGACAGAAAAGAGAGATTGGAGACAGGGCGATAGTTCTTGAGATCGTTTGGGTCGAGGTTGTGTTTTTGGAGGAGAGGACGGACGATGGCGGACTTGAAGATATCGGGGACGGAGCCATTCTCTAGAGATGTGTTGATGATGTCGGTAATGAAGGGCAAAAGTTTTGGAAGGCCGTCCCGGTAGAGAGAAGCCGGGAGGGGGTCTAGTTCGCAGATTTTGAAAGGCATGGACTTTATGGTCTTGAGGACTTCATCCTGAGAGACGGGGCGGAAGGACGAGAGGGGAGTGCCGGAAAGAGGGTCGGGGGGGGGGGGGGGAGGTCGGGAGGGCAAGGCGGAGAAGACAGAGTATCGAGTGCGTTGCGCAGAGTTTGGATTTTGTCGGAAAAATAGGTGGAAAAAGCGGACGGGAGTTCTTCTTTCCTGTGTGTGTTGGGGAGAGGAGAGTCTTTAGAAGTGCCTAGGAAGCGTAGAGGGTTTTGGAAGAAGTGGATTCCAGGATTTTATTTTGAAGGTGTTTACGTTTGGAGTCGGATATCATTCTGCAGACGGCAAGATCTAGAAACCGCAGATGTTGAGTGCGTGTGGATTGAAGTAAAACGTCCTCTTTTTTTTAGCTCTATCATACGTACGCTTCTTGTACCGTAACCCGGCGGTTACGGCGGTTGACGTTAGTTGGTACGACGATTTCACCTGTAACTTAAATAAAGTATGTAAAGTAAACACCGACATCATTCTAATGGGTGATTTCAATATCAATTTACTGAAAGCCCACACCGCATGGGAAACAACATCTTCCTTATTTGGGCTGGTGCAACTGGTCCAGTCACCCACTAGGATTACTGCTGTATCGTCCACTCTCATAGACAATATTTATACCAATAATCCTAAATCTATGACTGACGTTTCTGTTCCCGACTTGAGCATTAGCGATCATTTCCCTGTAGTGTGTAACTGGGCTGCGCAAATTCCGAAATCTAAAAAGAAAGGTCATATCACCGTAACATATCGCTCTTTTAAACATTTTAATAAAAACGCATTTTTACATGATCTTAGTAATGCGTGCTTTGACGCTGTAACCGAGTCCAACGACCCAGAGGTTGTAGTGGAAGAGCCCTATGAAAAATCATTGCATAGACCTGGGATATGTTGCAAGAAAAGATTTTTAACGCCGGTCTGTAGAGAACAATATGTAGAACACGCCCTCAAAAGTACTAAGAAATATCGGCCTTAGTGCGCCCGTAATAATTAATTAAAAATTAATTTACCAGTAATAAACTGACTTTTTCGCATCAGTGATACGCCATATGCAGGTTAACGGCGATCAACACTGTCCCCTAATCCGATTAAGGCGAGTCAAGGGTCAAGCGCGTTGTACCCTGTGCCATAATCTGCCCAGAGGCAAGGCAGAAGGCCACTATGGCTGGGGTATGGTGATCAAAACCAGCCACCAATAATTACTATTTTGGTTTTTATCAAGACAAATGAGAGGTATGGATAATGGATTATTACCAGATAGTCGCATGCAGCGCTCATGCGCGCTGCAAATGATTAACCTATAATTAGTATTTCCATTCATCAAGACTAAGGGATAGTGTATCGGATACTCACAAGCAACGCTCATACGCATTACAAGTGAGTAGCCGACAATTAGTATTTCGGTAGGAAAGGCAGCAGTAGTTGGGCGATAATCTGCATGGCCTGGGCTGAATCGTGGCTAGGGTTGCTTGTTAATCCTGATTGTTCCCACCCTCGGGGGCCTTTGATCATGCCTATGGCGGGCGCAGCAAACGGGTGACCCACTGGCCTGCGGCATGCTGGGGAAGTCCACTTGTGACGCAATGTGCGGCCTGGCGTGTCCTTGGTCAGCGTGGCCAGACGAGTGATTGTATGGTTGCGCTGGGGCCGGGCCGTGGTGTGAACTCATGAATGGAGAGAACCGGGGCCGGTGTGGGGGTTGTATTGGTTTCGGTGTGCCAGTTCCTTGCGTTTGGCAAACTGACCGGCGCCGCGTCGTGACGACTGTTCTGGTGAGGATGGCTTTTGGGCTGCTTATTGCTACTGACTTGTCGGTTTTCACCTGCCTCAGGTGTGTTGTGGGGGCGGCGTGGAGCACCCGCAAAGCGGAAGTTCATGGCGAGTTTCATGGCACCGACAGGACCTGGGTGATTGCCATCCTGGTACAGCTTCCTTGGGGCTCTGTTGGCTGTGAGGAAGGTGGGGGTGTTGTCGATGAACAGAATTTTCATGTTCACAGGCCTTCCTAAGGGCATCATTAGAGGCGGGGACGGAGAAGGGGTGGTTTTGACCTCGAGGGGGAGGGGGGGGGGGGCATGATGGAAGAGGCCTGAATACGGGAATTGGGGAAGACGGAGGAATGGAGGCGGATTAGGTGCATCCACGCTGGCTTGGTGACCGGGCCCTGCTGTCTGCAAGTGTTGATGCCGACGTGGAATGTCACCAGGCGAATGTGTGGCATCGTTGGCTGTTCACGGAGCCACTCGGCGAGCTCACTGACGCTAGCCCCGACACAGACAGATTCTGTTCCTTGACTCCCGTCAACAGACATCCTATGCGCGTCAACCCTTTTCAGAACAGAGTCGCCGATAAGTAAACGATCGATCATGTCCTCACGGTCTGCGCTCGCAGGTTGCCCAGCGGGGTGGTCGAAGAAGAATTCGAGCGGCCGTGCTTTCACGGGAGTCCTTGGCGGCGTTAGCTGTGGTGGCAGCACCGGCATCGACACCATCACCAGAGTTGTGCTGCTTCATGCCAGCACCGGCACCGGCACCAGCGTCCTGCAGGTTCTCGCCGCCTTCAGTCAGGAGAGAAAACATATTCTTCACTCTGATGTCAAGGGTGTACTGAACATTACAGCTAGGAGACAGGGAATGGACGGATGGTGATGATTTGTTTGAGGGGCGCGCAGTATGAGCGGTGGGAGTAGAGGCAGGAGCCGGGTTGGCATGTAGTTATCCTGCTGGGTAGCGCCTTTAGCTGCCGTTCGATCTCGTGGAGCTTACTAGCATGGCTGTCTCTGGACGAGGTCAGCTGGTTCACGTGGTCAGCGAGTCCTTGCTGCTTCTTCGTCACAGGCTCTAGTGACGAGTTGATGTCCTCTGTGATGAACTTGTCGGTGGCTCTGGGGCAGTTTTTTTATTTTCACGTCGCTGTCACGGGCTTGGGTGTCGAGCTGCGCCTGGAGGTCGTATATAGCGGCACAGCGGGATTTCAGCTCTGACAGCTCCCTGCGTGTTTCCTCTAACGCAACGGTCAGAGTGAGAGAGGGGAGTTGTGGGTGTTTTTCGACAATTTATATCTATCCCGAATTTCCAGGATTTTTCGACCGCTTACTCCCATGCCCTAACGCCGCCCGTTTTTCTATGTTTCTCCTTATTTTTTTTCAGTAAAATAAAGGTTTCCAAATTCAATGTCATTAAAATTAATATTTTTTATTATAAAATGAATCAAGACGAATTACTTCTTCTAAACGATATTAATGCTGTAGAAAACAAAGACTTAGACTCGAAAAAACAGCGCCTTCTTTCTGTAGTTGTGTCAGGCAAATCAAAGACTTATCTCGGTAAACAATACATGACAGAGGATATTGAATCTCTTACCTCTGATGAACTAATCAAGCTTCATTCAAAATATGAAAACCACATCGCTTCACTAATGACACGTGATTTAAGTCGATCTCTTGTATGCCTATACACAAAAGCAGTGAGTCACTTTCTACCTGTGGATAGTGACAGCCTATCACACGACCTTGAAAGCAATCCTATTGTTTCAAGTTCAATTGGCAAATTAGCATGTGTCATGTTTTACAAGTTTGGAAATTACCTTGCACCTGTCGTAACATTGCTTGTTACCGGGAGTCATATTGATTTTTCAAAAATAAATTTTACTGCAGAAGAAAATGGACGAAACCCAGACGACTCCACAACCGAACCCCAGTCCAGTTTTGACACAGGTTCAAACTGTGACGAAGACTAAAAGTCCAGGCAGGGTTGAGGCTGGAAAAAGATTAGCCGAATGGAACAGGCAAAAAAAATTACAGCTTCAGGCACAAACAGAAAAGACTCATGTAACTGACCAGGTGTCAGGACCGTTATCACCGTCAGGACCTGTGTCAATACCGTCAGGGCCGTCACTCCCTCATCAAAGTGAGAGACAAACAACTAAGTCTGACCCCGAACCTGAAACAACAAAATATATAGTTGCCGGATTTGTTGTCGGATTTGTTTACGTAGGTTATCAATTATACAAAAAATACAAACCACAGACTCGTACAGTGACCAAAAAATCAGACACTCCAAAAACAAAACCAGAAGTCGCCACATTACCAGTAACATCCAAAGCCGTTGACCCATTTTATATGCAGTAAATAAAAAATATTATTTTAATTTTTCTTGCCTAAGAAATGAATGACACAAAGAACTTGATGAACCTTGTCTATCACTCTGCCGTAATCAGTGGATTAGCAGTAGCTTATTCTATGCTGGGGAAAAGTCTACTCAAAATGAAATCAGCAGACCTCAGTAGACTCGATTTCGAAGACAGCGCTAAGCTAATTGTAGTCGTTACAGCGTCGATTGCGACAAAAGATTTTCTTGTCAAGCAGGGAATTATTCCAGAAAATGTTTCTATGTAAATAAAAATAATATGGCGACGATAGCTATTATGATTGGTGGGGCAGTTGTTAATGCTCTGGCATTTAGTGGCTCTAATTATCTCTTTTCAAAAATGGGTAGAGAAGAATCAGCAGAAGAAATGAAACGTCACAATGAGGCAACAGAGAAACTCGCTCAAGCTCAACAAGAATATGAAAAGAATAGAATTGAAAAACTTGATTTCATCAATGAAAAACTCAGGCTTGAAGGCCACGCACAACATACGTTTTCAAATACAGACGAAGCAATCAGGGAATACTATCTTGTCACAGGTGAAGACATGTCTATCCCGAAACCGAAACTAAGTGACTATTACAAACCAAGCACACAACAAAGAAATGGAGAGATAATTTTTGTTCTAGTGGGAATGACATTTGTTTATTTTACAGGAGTTTTCATTGCTAGAAAAAATGGCAGCCGAAAATAAACTATCAAAAATATATTACTCTCCATCAGGCTATTGGAAAGGACAAACAGCTATTGAAAAATTACATGCCGCTGTGGGCGGAGATATATCACTCAATCAAGTCAAGCAATGGTTACAGAGACAGGCAATTTGGCAGATATATCTCCCTGCTCCAAGAAAGATAACAAGACCCCATTTTGAAAACACTACCCCAAATGACACACACCAAATGGACCTCCTGTTTTTACCACACAATACAATAAGAAAGAAACGATACAAGTATGCACTGACTGTTGTAGACATTGCTTCAAGGTACAAAGACGCTGAACCCATATCTGACAAAACTGCTAACACTGTTGCGACTGCTTTATCTAGTATCTATAAAAGAGGCCCTTTAAGATACCCCAGACTAGTGCAGGTTGATGATGGATCAGAATTCAAAGGTGCAGTTAATCAGTTATTTGCTAAGCATGGTGTACTGGTCAGACGAGGCATTCCAGGTGTGCACAGATTGCAGGCAATTGTTGAAAACTTTAACAAACAGTTATCAGAAAGACTTTTCAGTTACCAGTATTCTAAGGAACTCATGCATGACACACGTAACACTGAATGGGTACAAAGGTTACCACATGTGATAAAAGCAATGAACAATGAAGGACACCCAAAACCTGCTGATGCTATTAAATTGAAATCAATTACAGACCCAAAAACAGGACCAACCCCGGCACCAGACACAAGTTTATTTACTAAACAGGTGAGATATTTATATCAGCCAGGGGAGGCTGAGAACGACGACAGACGCAGGGCAACAGACCCCATCTGGTCAACGTCTGTACACAATATAAAAAAAATAATTCCCGGTCCAGACGCAACAATATATTACCTGTACGACCCTGCACCCCAGAGGGCATTTGTCAGAGAAGAATTACAGATTATTCCCCCAGACACCGTTACTCATTTCAGTAACTAAGTCGTCAATTAATTCATCAACCAGTTCATCACAAATATCTTCAGATAACTTGAGCCTGTAATGTCCAGGTGCATAAGCTTTTTCCTTAGTGTGAAACACTCGTTTCGTGTCTCCAACTGCCAGAGACTTCTTATGTGTTTGGATCATTTCAAGATTATGTTTGTTTGATCTCAGTGACTTGTTTGGATAATCAGGCATTAATGCACCATCTAACACTTGCTTGTAATGTTCATGACGAATGTCTTTATTTTTTATTGCTGTTTTTTTTATTCCTTTGGCTTTTGACTGACTACCTTTCTGGTGCAGTATAGAATACATTTTGGATCTCAGTCCAACATACTCAACTATAGGCACACCATTCAGTTCATCTTTAAACTTACCAGGCACTTTCTTGTTTTGTGTGCTAAACAGTGGGTGATCTTTAGGGTAGTCAGATGTGTCATACATGTGTAACTCTGTTTTCATGTCTTTGTAAAAGTCTTCAGTAGGCACGTCTATGATCATAGAGTCAGTGTCAGTGTATAGCAGACGACACTCAGGATATTTTGGTTTGAAGTAATCATAATAAAATTCAAGCATCAACAGTTTTGACAACTCCAGAATTGCCATACCAATGAATACTGGCTTGTCCAGTTTAACAATCTTTTTTTTGAGTGACACTGCATACAATGATGAATGAAATTCTTTATACCCTGTGTACTGTGGCTTGCCTGTAAGTTTAATTGCGCCCGATTCAGTTGTGACCAGTCTCACATCTTTTCTGTGATGAGGATTTTCCATCGTCTTGCCAAAACAGGCATTGTTCATAAGCTTAAAGAAGTCTTTGTCAAATGCAGTGTTGCCGTCTCTGGCACGGAGGGTTGTGTTCTTCATTATGTAATCTTTCATGAAAGCACTCTGATCAAATTGAATACCTCTGTGAACTTTCTTTAGTACTAACCCATGTCTGATGTAAAACTGTAACAAGCGATAGTGGCAAACGTAATTGAATTTGTCATTCAAATTCGGCACAAGCTTAGTGTCTTCTTTTTTCCCTGTCATACTCATTTTCTCAACTGCTAATGGATAATCATTATGATAATCATGTAGGTGGTGAGGGTACTCTAGGTCGACTTCAAAGATCCAACCCTTCGCGTCGTTTCGGTCAAGATTCATAATATTGTTAGTTAACCCTGACTCTGTTATGTCATACTGTGACAAATCATGCAGACAAAAGTTTTTCAAGGGCAATAACTCACACATCGCGAACCCGTAAAGGTTATTAGCGTCCAAGTACATAATGAATGACCTTGACCCCGGGCTTGAGGGGTCAAACCCCCGGCCAAGGTCACCATAACCGTCCAGATATTTATTGTTGGCTCTGGCGTAGTTATTTGCTGCAATACTAATGCCTCCTCTCAATCCGCGTTCTACCATTTCACCCATCGTACGATCAGACAACAGGTCTATAGATATCTTACTGGATTTCAAAAATGCATCCCATGTCATGCCAGGACTAGTTATGTAACAAGCAGGGTCGAGCTTGTAGTGTAACAAACCCTTTTCACGGTAACTTTCAAATACGTCTGCTAGCAAGCAAACGTCTGCTTTCAAGTACTGGTCATGGTAGTCACCAATCGTCTGACACCCTAATTTACCCCACGCATCAAGTGCGTGCTGGTATTCAGAGTCAGCAATGCCTTTTCCAGTTAGTATAGAATAAAATTTCTCTTTTGGTGGCAGTCTTGTTTCTTCAAACACAACCCAGTGATCAATGTACTCATATGGATAGACACCTTTCTTAATCAAGTCTGGTTCAAAATATTTACTTGTTATTGGATACTCAGTCAGTCCTTCTGCCAGACTAGCCAATCCTAAAGACAAATGTTGCATGGAGTCATAAAATGCTAATTTGTTGTCCAATCTAAAAGTCAAGTACTTCTCAGTTGTCTGGGCAATGCAACTAATATTTTTGTACGACTCATCCACAGCCTGCATGATAATGTGTGAATCATATCCCTTCAGATTGTGAAAAAAGATTGGTAACTTGTATGTCTTAGGATCTATTTTTAATTTCAAGTTACAATTGTTATGTGCAGCACCTCTGTAACGCCCAGTTATGTGATCGTGGTCACGAACTTTATCACCCCCTAAAGGTTGTTCACAAATCCAACACATCTCAGCTGTATCAAATTTCAGTTTGTCTTCTTCTGTCATCACCAAAGGCATCTGACATATTGTGAGATATTGTACTACCTGACTATACAGATGTCTCATTTCTGTTAAAAACAAACATGCTGCATTTTCACCTCTGTAGATAACAGGCTCTGAATGCAAATCGTCTGACCTAACAAGAATGTATCCAAAAGAACACACCACTTGGTCACTCAACTTTATAGTCTTTGGTAATGACTCTGGAACAGGACCCTCATATGGTACAACCAATGATTCAAAATCTGCATACACTACAAACGGCAACTTTTGCTGGTTCCCATAGTTCTTAAAATAAACCTTGCTGCCAGGATCTGGATACTTAAGTACAGTTTGTATGTCATCAGCTGATCTGCAGTGTAGGACGTGTTTGTGCGCTACTGAAATAGAGGAGAATCTTTGTAAACATCTTTTACAAACTTCTTGTTTACCATTGTGTTTTGTTGTATGTCCATGAATTAGACGTGACATATTTCTGATAATTGTGTAGTGAAAGTTATCACCAGAGCTTATTAATAACATATCAACATGTCTATCTTCTGACTGACCGTAGGTTGGGGCAATTGGGGATACTCTTATTGGTTGTAACTTGTTCTCAGATTCATTATCCCACACAAACACATTTACAGATATACCAGGATTTAGTTTTTCAAACAAGTCTATGTCCTCTATTTTAACAGGGAACTCAATGCCACTAAAATCGAGTTCATTTACAAATTTGGTGTAGTTAGATACACGTTCAGGCTTTGACTTTACAAAGTGTAGTTTAGCAAGCACACACCACATGAAACAATAGTTGTCATTGTTCTGTATATTAACAACAGCCTTTTTGTTTGCAACCTCTGTTGGCAGTGGTATCCATGATTTGCCTAATATAGGATGATACCTAGACTGCTTTAATTGCAGTTCATGCACATGCCCTTCGTGCCAACCAGATCCTTTCATTTTTGCACTGTCAATTGCCTGTAGAAAGTCTGGTAATAGTCTGTCTCTAAACACGTTTTCTAATTCTCTTCTTGTGTTAACTGTGTGTTGTCTTGTTGATATGTACGATACAATCACTTCACCGTCTACTCTAGTAAATTCTATTTTAGCAACAATCTGAATCTTCACACTGCCTGTAAGAAGATTATCTTGTATTACAGAAAAAGAGTTTTCTATTGATTCATAGACATTGTTAGTATTGGTTATAGGTAAGTTTGTTGTGTGAAACACGTTTCTTAAACTAGATGAGCCAGGGTTTGATGGGCCAGGGCTTTGTGAATTGTCCGTCATTTTTATTTGACCGACAAAATAATAAAATAAAAAATATTACCTCTGACTCTGCTTGTGTAATACCACTTTATTAACTGTAACACTGTCAATATAAACATTTAGTTTGCGCAGTTGTTTAAATATGCTATAACAAACGTCTCCTAACCAGCCATAGTTGGTATCATCAACTTTAAAAGTAGGTGTCTTTAAATCAACTGTCATGTGCTCCACATCTGGATGCTCATCAACATAATCCAAAGTCACACTATATGTAACATATATTTCTGATGGTGCTGAAAGGCTTATGTAAGTCTGTTTGGGTGATATTAAGTCAGTAAAGTGCATAACATCTTTGAAAAGGTGTGTAAGATCAAGCACCTGTATGATTTGTCCATCTGTCATTTTTATTGGACAAACAAATGTATAAATTAATTTACATCAATTTACTAACCCATACCCTGTGGGCTGATCTGTCTTTAAAATGAGCTTTAGATGCTTAGTTGATTTCAGTTTATTTTTTACATCATCACGTTCATGCTTATTTGGGATGACATCGTTTTCTCTGAGACAGTCTTCAAAGCTGTCACGATCCTTGCAGTAAAACAAACAGATAAACTTTAACTGTTCTCGAAAATCTTTCAGAACAGCATTATATTTTTGAGTGAGAATCCATACACTGACGTTTGCATGTCTGCCACTGAAGGCAAGTTCTGCTAAAGTGTTTCTCTTCTTGACAATGTCTTTCTCTGCTGAGCAGTCATCAACAATAAACAACGTTGGCTGTCCTTCAAATTGCTTGTAAAAATATTGTAGGTAGTCATTCAGTTTTTTCTCAGGGTCAACTAAGTATATGTTGCTGTCAGTCCAAATGAATAAACGGTTGTGATAAGCTTTGTTGTTTTTTATTGTTGGACAAAATATTACAATGTTTTCAAAGTGGTGTATGTATCTTGTTTGTAAGAGGTTAAGTACAAATTCAGTTTTCCCACACCCTGTGGCACCACAAAATAATCCACAGTGTGGGTCGAGTGTCATTAAGCTCAGGTTCATTTTAATACACAATATAATTTTAATATATGTGTCCACTGAGTCTGCTTTCTGCAATATTGAGTTGTGCGTCATATATCAGGTACAAATATATGTTTATGGCTGCAGCAGTTTCAACCTTCTTTTGTATCTGAATTGTTATTCCATCACTACCGTTCTCGACAGTACGTCCTGACCCATGAAGATAATCGTCATCTGTACTACGAAGGTCTAGCCACAGTGCATATTTGTTTGTAAGGTATTGTCCGATCCTAACATCAAACAGATGTAGATCTTTGCACGCAATGTTTGCAGGTTTATCTCTAATCCTTCCACCCGCAAAATACTTTGTGGTTTCGTCATAGTGTTGATAAGGTAACATTCCTGAAGCGTACACTTGATTAGGGCGGCCTTCGATTGTGCAGGACAAATGTGTAATCTTTGGATTGTAGAATTTTTCTGAATCCCTTTTGTATGGACTCACCGGTTCAACAAACAACATAAGAATACCTTTCAGTGACCTAGCTGGTGTGTTCAAGTTTATGTTCCACATTGGGTCACTCTTGTCTTTGGGTATTAAACTATGTCTAATCACACGGTCATAATAAATTGGCAGTCTTGACTGGTATTGATTTTGAATGAGTCTGGCTAGTTCAGTGTGTGTGACAATTTCATATTCCAAGGAAATGTTAGAGATCTTATATGTTGCATCTGTGGCAGATGATTTTATAACTTTGGAGTAGTCATTGAAAGTTAGTTCAAAGCTCAGACGGTCATTCAGTGCCCCTTGATAATAAGGCAAATGTGCTGTTAGGATTTTAAACTCAAGTGGAATGTAAAATCTGGTTCCATATGTTTCTGCTATAATAACGTCATTGGCTGCTGACGTTGATTTATCTCCAGCATTGATTCGAAGTTTACCAACATTATCAGACTGTATGCCTTGGTAAATACGGTCTTCTCGTTCTTCTCTTGTGAGCCACAGGTCTTTGTAACAGTAAAATACATCTGAGTCATCAAGACTAAACACTTCCTGTCCTTCAAGTTTTACTTTAATAGTTCTAACAATTGCTCTGCCAAGATTGTCAACTAGTGTTCTGTTTACATCTGCGTCTGATGATAGTTCAATATTAAATGCTAGGTGTGCAGTGCCAGGAACAATAACGTCACTGGGTCCTAGGTTTGGAAACTTGACTGTAAGTGTTTGGTTCTGGTCTATGGTACTTGGATTGTTTGTGATGACGATTGATTGTCTTATGCCCTTAACACCCAGAGGCTCACGTAGTTTTCTGTATGGGTCTAACTTTGATCCGTAAGACTGTGTCATTTTTATTATGCACAATAAAAAATAATAAATTAATAAAACAATGGCAGCGGGAGGATTTAATCATGAAGATTTTGAAATGGATGACATGCATGTCTCAGGTACCAGTATCACAGATATGACTGGAATGGTAACTAGTTCTAGTATGCATCACGAACTGCTAAAAGACAAAGTAAACTCATTTTATGACAGTGTTGGAGCGCGCCCAGATGTCTTGGATCCTAACCAGTTTGAATACGAAAAAGGACATTTATTTGTAAATACAGACAGAGGGAAAATATATCTAACACATAAAAATAATCCTTCTAAGTTTAGAGCTTTAAGTACAATTAAAGGTGAAGTCGGTGGTAACTCTGGGTTGGCAAGATACCTTGGTATTGGTGGGTCTCCTGTCACGCCAAGACTGGTTAGTGTTCTTCACGACACGCAAACAAAGTTGCCAACAGGGCAAGAGATTGAAATGGCACCAGTAACAAGCCTACCAGAAATAGCAAACACAGTGATACAAGAAACCTCATTTACTGAAGGACAATTAAATGATGCTATGAAAACAATAGATGATCCACCTTTGTCAATGAGGGAGATTATAGGGTTGGATAAATCACTGCAGACAATAAGAGGTGAGATGGTTAATAATGTTGCCAAACTGGGAGAGCTTGATAAACACATAGAACGTGAAAAAGAGAAACTGGCTACAGCAGACAATGGAAATCTTGACACAGAAATGAAAGAAAGAATACAACACAGATTAAATGATTTGCAGATAGAAAGATCAGGACGGTTAGAAACAATTAGTATTGGAAGACAAAAACTAAAAACCCAAGTTAACAGAATTAGAGAAACTATTCAGAAAATACTTCACGAAGACACTACTCTGGCTGAGAGACTAAAAACACTTTTCAGAGAACAGGGTATCACAATTGCTAGTTTAATTACAGCTCTTGGATTTATTATCAGTACTGCTGTGTTGGCTGTCTCCGGTAGTGGTGGGGGTGCAGCCCCGGCACCGGCACCACCAACCCCTGGCCCCCCGACTCCAACAGACTCAAAAGATTTACAGTCGTGGGTAAAGAAACAACTGTCTCACATATCAGACTTGCTTAAAAAATTGGCTGTGAAAGCAATGGTCGCTTTGCCTGGCATAATTGGCACTGTTGTCAGTTGGCTGATTACTACTACAGCAAAGGCAGTAGGGTTTATGGCAGAGCATGTGTGGGTATTTTTGGTGACAGTAGGAGGGTTGATGGTGGGTTATTTAATGAAACAGATAAAGAAGTAATACCCCTAATCCTGTTAGACCTATTACCAATGCAGTTCTTTCTGACTCATGAGTGTCAGGGGTTGACTGTACTGGTTGTATGGGTGCCGGTGTTGGGGCCGGGGTTGGGGCCAGGGCCGGGGGTGTTACCGTCTGTAATGATTTTAACGGCTGTACGTGCGTGGTTGTTGCTCCTAAGTTTACAGATTGAGACCGAGTTTTTGACCAACACCTGCAACAATGATTTCATTATTATAATTTGTTATTGTTCCCATTTGGAGTTGAAGGTCAGATGGTAACATGTATAACCCGATTCCAACTACAAAGTCAACTTTTGATCTGGCATATCTGAGTACGTCTTGGTAGCGTTGTATGCTTGATGGGAGATCAACTGATGAATTTACTGAATCTTCAAGATTTGCAAGAAACTGTTTTTGTGCTTCAAATTTACCACTTCCATTCAAAATGTTTGATTTTGTTAGTGATTGTGCTCCTAGTATACACCAGACATATGTTCTGATAGACTCATTGACGCGCTCGACTCCTGCTTGAGTAAACCCGTCAGATTTATCTAAAATAAATGTGGTCCACGCATTAGACTGCTTTTGCTCTATTGATCCTAACCAGACTTGTGATTTTGATGAGAATGAATCAATCTAAAATAAATGTGGTCCACGCATTAGACTGCTTTTGCTCTATTGATCCTAACCAGACTTGTGATTTTGATGAGAATGAAGTGTACCCAGGGTAGTAATCTTGTGGGTATTGTCTGTGACTCATAGCATAATACAATGTACCCATGCCTTTGTGATCATCAAGTTTTTGTGTGAAGTCATACCGGGGACTGATGTTAAATTCATTACAGATGCGTTCAAACGCTTTCATATCCATGGGGTTGTTATACCTGTTGAAACTGGATTCAGTGGGCAGTGGTGTATGAAGTTCTGACAGTATACGTCTAAGCTGGTAATACACGTGGAAACGATACACAGACCTAATCAGTTTGTTTGAGTGATTCAAGTGGTCTGTAAATGAAACACCACAGCCTGTAGTTGAACATAGTATTGCAAAGTTGAGTTGGTTTTGAAACATCTGTAGTGGACTTGAAGACCACTTTCTTGCAGTAGAGTCATCTGTTATTGGAGGGTTTAGGTAATGGTCAAACGGATTCGGTACTTTGACTTGAAATAGATCTTGTACGCTTGCGTCAGATACAGCTATGTCAAGCTGATTTAGTTGAATTATTTTCTGTTCATAAGTTGGTGCAACATTATATTTGGCATTCACATTAAATTGAAATGCGTTTGTAGTGGTAATGGTTGGTGATTTAAATTCCATCCTTTTTTATATGAGATAATAAAAATGTTTATTACCTTAACAAATCTTGACACAAGCAAACCAGTGTGGTTAACTAATGGGATTGATAATCAGGATGGTAGCAATGCTGTAGCTATCCATGAATTGTTCTACACAGTAAAATGGTTTAATGTAGAGGATGATATATATAATAAAGTAAATTTAGATGGTAAGACTGAAGCTTTACCACCCGGGTATTATGACTTTTGTACTATAGCTGAATGGTTTCAAAGTAAATTTAAAATTAAAGCAACTTTAAATCCAGCTAACCTACTTGTTACATTAGAATTTTCCACACAAAATTGGTTAAGGATCTCAGATAGATTTGCATATTTACTTGGATTTTATATTGACGAAGATTGGTATAGATCAGATGATTTAGGTGAAGCTATGACTGGTATTATAACAATGAAGACAAAAAGACTTAAAATAACTGGAAAACGTCCTGTCAATTTGTCAGTACACACAGTGCTAAATGTTTATTTGAAAGAACTAAACACATCTGAGAATGTTCACAATGGAAAGCCTTCAACTTTGTTGAGATGCTTACCTACTGGAACTGCTCCGTATTGTGAAAGTGTAGTTGTTAGATTTCCTAATTTGCAGTTTAAGAAATTAGGTTCTAGTTTCTTTGAGTCACTGAGTATATCTGTAACTAATCAGGATGACAAACCAGTTCTTATGCATGATTTTAGTGTAGTGTTAGAAGTTAAATAATTTTATTTTTGTTTATAAAAATGAGTGGTCTTGGTCCGAAGCGAACAATCATACCAGTTGCGTGTCCAGTAACAGAGTTGAAAGATTTGGCAGACGTACAGGATTTTGAGAAGGAAGGGGAAATTGGAGAAATATATGGTTTTGAACTTGATTCAAATGGCATGTACAAGAGGAACGTAATTGTTGACATGAAAGACGGTGAAAAACAGATTCCTAAACTTGGTCAGCTGCGTGATGTTACTGTACCTACTCCACCTGTAAATAATTCGCCCTACAACTTAATACATGTGGGTAGTAAGTGGGTGGTTTCACCTGTGCCTGTTCCACCACCCACAATTGACTGGGACATAAAGTTGGAATTTATTAGTCCTTATGTATACACTGATGACGAAGGTGCCTTAGTGTTTAGGAAGGTTGTTAACTCGGGGCCGCTTATTGTAAGTCTTGTTCCAAGTTTTGCCCCAGACAACAATAGCAGAGAAAAACTGAAAGTTGAAAATTATGAGAGACGGAGATATCTTCTTACAACTAGAAAGGGTAGATCAGATACTTCTGTTGTGTTTATGCCAGCAAGCTTAGTCGTGGCTAGAGAAGTGACAATAGTATTTGAAATTATCATGAAATCAGTAACTACTGCTAAAGAGGCTCAAATTGCACAGGTCCTGGTCAGCCCCACAGGGTGGGTTTTCCTCTCCATTCTGGGGCATGTGTTTCTGTCTACCCTTTGTCCATTCACCTGTATTTGCCTTTTTAAAACTCTCCCTACTGTCTGCACTGCCTGTAGCTCTTGATATTGGATGTTTGTTGCTAAATGGTCTTGGCTTTATTTAGCCCCATGTGTTAGGTTTATTTAACGTGTTTGACCGGCTGGCGACATACATTCAATGTTCTGTTTATTTTTTTTTTTTTTTCACAAGCAGTGCAGGCACGTCCTGAGAAAGCCTTGTTGCTGTCGGGACGTTAAGCAATGTACAATCAATCAAATTGCACAGGGAATTAAACTTACATGGGATGAAACAGTAACAGAATCAACAAAGGTCTTTATTGCTATTACAAAAAATAATGATGTTATTAATGTTTCGAGCAGTGTTCCAGCTGTCAAGGTGGTGGTCGACAAAACAACTTTTGTTCGTCTAACTTACATAAACCTTGAACACATTGATCTTGTTGCATTTTATTATGCCAGCAAATTGTATACTTTTGAAGAGTTGCAAAATGTAATTGCTGATTAAATAAAAAAAAAATATTTGTCAATAAAAAAATGGTAAACTTCTATCCGCAACTACCGACGCTTGAGCCGACTGAAACAAATGTGACGACTAAAACAACACTTGCGCCTGATACACATATGCCAATTGCTTCAGATAAAACATTACAGGCAGATGCATTCAGATTAAATAATATTACAGAAGCTTTGAAATATTTGGAGAGTGAGGAGGCGAAATACTCACGGTGCAAAAGACGGTATAAGTCAGTATTTAATTCTGTTCAAAACACTTCTATGGCTATTGGTGCAGTTTCAGCTTCATGTTCTGTAGGGGGTATCGTTCTGTTCGCCACAGGAATTGGGAGTTTGGCTGGAATAGCAGTTGAGGCTGTTAGCGTTGCTACATGCCTGGCTTGTTTTGGTTTGGAGGCCTTGAACAAGAGGTTTCACACAAAATTACAGAAACATGAAGCATTGAGTACACTTGCTGGTGCAAAGCTGAGCAGTATGAAACTTATTATCAGTAAGGCATTGAACGATAATTTTATTGATGACGAAGAATTTAAGCGGGTCCAGGATGATTTAAATAACTACAAGAAACAAAAATCTGAAATACAGAATAAGATGCGTAGTCAATCTCCTGTGAATGTTGAAGAACTTAAGGCCAGTTTTTTAGAGATGGGGAAAAAGATCGGTGTTCAGGAAACCACAGAAAAACTACACAATCTTTTAAACAAATAAAAATCAGATTTGGTAATCGTTTATTAATGACATACACTTCACAGAAAAATGACATGCCACCTAACTATTTAACCCCATCAGCACCACCACCACCACCTGACTATTACTAAAAAAAAGTTTTTTCATTGTCCTTGTATCTTGACAAATCTGTCCGAGTAAGTTGTGACTTAAGTTGTGACTTGAGTCAAGAACTTACAATTTGTTATGTTTAAGTTCTTATAAGTTCTTGACTTAAGTCACTTAATAACTAATTATAGGTTCTTAAAAGGTTACCTGTAAAGTTATTTGTCAGTTATAATTGACTTTGGAAAATTTGTTATCAAGTATTTGTAGGTAACTTAAATAATTTGTTATCAAGTGCATATAGCAATAGTGTTTTTTTTTTTTTGTGTGTGTGTGTGGCTATTATTTAAATAACTATGTTTTGGGGGGTATTGGCACAGAGGCAATGAAAAAAAAATGTTCTTGGAATCTTATATTTTATATCTCTAACACACATATAATATACACGCACACAAACAAACACACACGCACGCAAACACGGATGCACATACACATATAAACACATGCATACACGCACGCAAACACACACGCACACATGCACGCAAACACACACACACACATACATACACACGCATTCACACAAACACTCACACACACATACAGACACGTACACACGCATACACACACACACACATGCACTCATACACACACGCACGCATTCACACAGACGAACACACGCACATATGCACTCATACACACACGCACGCACGCATACATACATACATACATACATACGCACGCATTCACACAGACGAACACACACACGGACGCACGCACACGCTGTCACAAACATGCGCTCATGCATACAAACACTCACACGCACACGCACTCACACACACATGCACGCACGCATGCACTCACACATACCTACAAACACACACACGCATAGACAAACAGACAAACAAACACAAAATCTTTATTCTGCATGAATATTGTAGACTCGTCCACAAAACACCGCGGGCCGTATGACACGCGATACACAACCTGTGTACTCAAATCGACACTGTGCACTTCGTCCCGTCACTAAGGCTCTACGTCATGTGTTTACGTTAGATACCTGTCCCCCAGTGGGGGACGAATCGCTAAGGACATACGTCATGTGTTTACGTTAGATACCTGTCCCCCAGTGGGGGACGAATCGCTAAGGACATACGTCATGTGTTTACGTTAGATACCTGTCCCCCAGTGGGGGACGAATCGCTAAGGACATACGTCATGTGTTTACGTTAGATACCTGTCCCCCAGTGGGGGACGAATCGCTAAGGACATACGTCATGTGTTTACGTTAGATACCACGATATGAAGGCTTGACTAGGGCGCTGAGTGATTTATAAATCAATTATTAAGATACAATGCAAAAAAACACATTTCTTTGACAGCGTGCTACAAGTGGGCTGACCAGGGTGCCGTTTTGTAAATCAATTATTCAGATACAAAGCCAAAATCATCTTTCTTTGCCAGTGTGCTACAGGTATACCCCACCGTCTGTCTTGTTACTAAAACCTATGTAAAATCTGTTTTCAATTCACTTGCAAAAAGCAAGCTACTTGCATGAGCGCGGCGAAAACACCTCACACTTGGTCCATAACATTTGGAATAATACAAACATAAAAAGCATGGTTACGGGCCGTTAAGGCCACGCCAGAGCCTTTGTGCAACGTGACAACACAAACAACAAATAAGATTATGGTCCTCCAGAGCCTTTTTGTTCAATTTCAGTTCTGAACAAGGTTACGGACCGTTTAAAACAAAAGGTTACGAGCATTTAAAGCCGCGCCAGAGCCTTTGTTTTAAACAGCAATATTATGGTTCTTTTGGTCGTGCCAAAAACTTTTGTTCAAATTTCAGTACTGAACAAGTTTATGAACCGTTCAAAACAGTAGGTTACGGGCCTTTAAGCCACGCCAGAGCCTTTGCACAAACAAAACAAACAAACAATAAACAAGGTTACAGACCAGCGTTAGGGTTTTTTCCAAAAATCGGCTATTTCCTGTATTTTCAGCATTTGTTCAATTTGCTTCCGCAAACTGTACACCTTTCGGAAAGACAGTGGGGTACCCTCGTAGCAGCCTGGCTAGAACACACAGTTTCTTTTCGTATTTTCTGTATATATAAGTTATGGATTTCGGCACCCTAGATTAGCCACTCTCCATAGCAGATTGAACTTAGCGCAATCCAGACTAACCGCGAGGCCTGTCAGTCTTGTTTCTAAATGTGACAAATCAGTTAAACAGGCAATGAACTATCGATCTTACCGTCGTATATATTGGCAAGATTTATCAATCACTGAATATCACCTCTGAGAATCAAGTCAGTCCTCAAATCACGTCTGTCTCCTTCAAAGCCCGCTTAACAGAAAGAACAGACCGGCTTGGTGTTTACAAACTAACATGTGACCGTTGCCAGGAGCCGACGGCGGTTAGTGCGTGGTCATGTCTAAGGGAAGTAACTGTGTTTGTCGTTTTGCTTTATAACCAAACGTTACATCCCTTTTGTCTGTGCTATCGGAAATACCTGTAATTGGCTAAGTAATCAATAAACTACGCGTTGCAAAATGAACACACTTACATAATCGATGGATTAATTAACTCAAGTGTTAACCCCCTGATGGTAACTACTCTGCTGAGAGGTACATAAAATGGTGATTGTTCAAATAATAATGCAGTGGCGTGTTCAGTAGCGGACGGAAATTTAGACAAACATGCCGAGGCTCTGAAAAAATTGGGCGGCGGAAAGGCGTGGAAGTTTGTGGTCTCAAAATCCCGGAATTTTGGGATAGATATAAATTGTCGAAAAACACCCACAACTCCCCTCTCTGAGTGCGGATGATGGCCGAGTTAATCTCCAGCTGTTTCTGCATCTGGAGCATGCACTCTGAATTGGTGACACTAGAGGTGAGGGGAGTGATGCAACCAGGGCGCTTCGTGACCAGATCAGGCGTGTTGACAGTCGGGCCGCTGGAGGGAGGGTTCACGGTGGGCGGAGTTATCGGAGTGAGGTCACTAATGGTCGAGTCCCCAGCCGCCAGTGAAAGTCGCTCATTGACTATTCTTAATGAGCTTGGGGTCAAAAGGTCGCGTGCGCGAAGACGAGGCTATCGGGGGCTGGACGCGCGTCAGCAACATGGCGAGTGAAAGTGCTGACGAGGCCTTAAATTTGGGCGTTAGCAAATATCTGACCACACATAAAAATCAGTCCACTGCAAACCAATCGCAGCCATTTGCATTGAAGCGTGATTAAATTGTGTTCTAAGAAACTTGTCAGCAGATTGAGCATTCAGAAGATTGTGGTTTTAGGATTTCTTTTACTACACGCCTGAGTGATGAGAGATCTAGGAGTGCTTTGTCAATAAGGAACTTTCTTATAAGGAACTTGTAACATACTGAGTGCACACCTTTAAAAAAAAAAGATTTGACAGCACATTAGCATTGTTGGAGGGGTCAACTCGGGTTATATATTGTGAATTTAGGCCAGCGGAAAACAACACAGTTTGAATTCAATTATCGGTTGTGGACCTACTTAGTGTTGTCCCATGCTGCCCCCCCCCCCCCCCTCCTCAATGTGTCCAGTTTGGTGAATTCAAGCATGTGTGGGTGTGCGTTAGGTAGATATTTAAGCTAGTGGGTTAACAAGTGTTTGTCCTCTCTTAACCATTTCGCAGTTGGTAGCAATTTCAGAAGTGTTTTTCACAGGCATCATTTCAACCAAAATCGCTGCTGACAGCTAAAGGGTTAAAGTTGTCGAAGTCAGAAGACGCCAGCAGAATAAAATTTATGACATTCATAAATGTGTGTGTGAGTGTGGCAGCACAACTCGATCATCTAAAGGGATCACTATGACATTAGTGCCATGGCACTTTCATGTGTTAAGCTGATCAGACAATACCCTTTAAGCTATCGCAGCTTATCCCCTGTTTTCTTGACATTTTATAGCAAAACACGCACACATACACGCGTGTGAACAGGCACCCAACTTAAATTTTACAACAACCAAAATAAATGAACATACAGCAGAACCTGTTCTTGGCAATCACCATTTTTGCTAGAAGAAAGTGGCCCTAAAAATCTCATGCTCTCTCAAGAGAGGTCTTGAAGGGCGAACAGTGTCACCTGGGCTGCAACCACCTAAATGTTGGTCTGTAAAGACAGGTGTTCTGCTGTATGGATGGTCGCTCAAAACAGTTTCTTTTGTAGACCATAAAGTCTATACATGCAAAAGTTTCTCTCACACCCACACACGTAGGCGAATTCGGATCAACCACTCCTTCCGTTGAGTTTCGGTTGCTTTTGGAAAAGTATGAAATAAATGTTTCGTGTTTTCATTATTCTGTGCCCTATTTGATGTGCACACAGGATCACAGCAATGGTGTTTCGATCTGCTCTTCGACTGCTCCTTCTCTGTCGCCATTGTTTATACTTTCGTGCCCCTCCCACATGCTCTCCCTATAGCCTCACTTTCAATGCGTGACCTTTTCCTCATGAATATTCGTTGGGCGGAATGGTCCATGGGTGGCTGCGCGGGTTCATCTCGCGTGCAGGTGGGCGTGGCGGTGAGTTGTTCGGGGTTCACTATGTTCGTCCTGGGGCCACTCAGCCGTAACATGATTAGCGAGGGAGGGTGAAGGGTCGGCTGGAGGGGGGCTGGGAGAGCAGACTGCTGGCCATCTTGGAAACACCGTCCCTCAGGGCTTCAAACTCCTCGTCAACCCAAGTTTGGGCTAGACCGTTCCCGGTGGTGTAATAAAGTGTTCTTGTGATCAGTTTCCGGTCCCCATTCAATAGTTGTTCGTACAGTTCTTGGGGACAAGGCGAATCGACCGGCGACTGACTCGGTGTCAGGTTCTCGTCTTGTTGATTTCTGTAGTCTCTCCATAGGAGGGTCACACCAGGAGGCAGAGGTACATCCACGTAGAAAGAATGTAGAGCTTTTCTCCACAGGGGTAATTTCCAGCCCTCAGTCTCGAAGGTCACTTGGATCGAGTCATTTGTTCTAATTATTCTTTCCAGTAAAAGTCTAGACTTGGCCGCTGTGGAGCGTGTTATCGGGCGCATAGTGGAAGGATGGTGGTGGTGCCATAATCAGCTTACGCTTGGGGTGTCGACATGTCTGTTGATCAGCTTGGCCGGCGTTAGTCGCCGTTACTCAGTACAGGACACTCGAACATCTGGACAGTTTTACAAATCCACTCGAGCGTGACGAGATGCGGCGTCAAGGACCACTCTATCATCGTGATATTATACAGCGCCTCGCTAGCTGAGACAGAGTCCGAGCCGATACCGTTACGTAATTGACGTCACAAAGACGAATCACATCATGGCTGGACCACGCGAAGTCAATAGAAAAACATAACGAAAAATGAAACTGTTGATAACCTACGAAATGAAGTTCACAGTCCTGAAACTACACCATAGCAGATAATTCACTAAGCACAAACATTCTGCCAAGAATCTTGCAGAGTAAACTTTGCCAGCACAGTATCCAATTGAATGCAGAGAGACTTACACGCGATGCGCGCATACGCAAGAGAGGGGGAATTTCAGTACTGTAGAGCAGTTAACTTGTTCCATATGACACACATCAAAATTAGTGTCGTCTTGGGTTATAAGATTAAATCCATGGCAATTGTACATATTGTGACCTTGACCATAATTATAAAGGGTATCGACTATAATGCAATGTGCCTGATCTTGACAGAATTTGATTTATTAGTAGAGATCCGTTAGGTGTTGTGATTCGACATTAGATCAGAATAAAATGTTTGGTCCCTAAAACGAAGTGAATATTTGGGGGGGGGGGGGGGGTGGATGGGCAAACTACAACTTCGGGTGCCTTGACCTTTACATAACACATTTCATGGTCACCAGTCAAAAACATTGCATTGCTTAAATTTTCATTGATGATTTGTCATATACATAACATTTGTATTTATACTTTCATCATATATGTGAAATATAGGAAACCTACTCTCTTGGCAAGAAGACTGTTTGCGCTGCAGTAAAGATAAAATAGTGCCATGATAACGGCAGTGATTGTATATGATAGGTAAATGTATTCTGTTTTGAAACATACTGGTCACTTAGCTCTGCGTGTTTGTTTGTTGTTGTTTTTTACAGTAACTGCGCCGTTAACACCAGTCCCATGACCAAAAGCAAAATACAGGGCCCAAAGAAGGAAAATATGTACTCCTATATTCAATACGGTATTTATAAACACCCATAGTTCCTCTTCATACGTGATAATCTTTCGAAACAAAATAATGTGATCTCCGATCCCCCACACGGGTCAGGAGGGTTTCATTTTCTATCTGATGAACTGTATATAGGTGTATCTCTAAAATGTTGGGCCATGGTGGGTGCCCTGCACCTGGGGACGGTAATTACATACAGTAGCACCAGATTAATGTTTCGTGTAGTGTGCATGGCTTACACATATCAAAGAAACAAATTACAAAAGCTTGTGTGGTTACTTTTATTCCATTGCGTTTATATGGATATGTTACCAAAATTGCCGATTGTGGCATGGCGGTTTTGTGACATAATAATATCTGTCACTCGTTCAACTGTTAAATTTCTTTGTGTTTGGCGATTGTTTCTACAAAAACAATCACCAAACGCATAAAGAAATGTAACAGTTGAACGAGTGACATTTTTGGGAATGAGTAAATCTTGTTACGTTAATGTTTGTTTTGGATTCCTCAGTGGGATTTCATCGTGTGTATGAGGAAATGCAGTTTTGGCCATTGTTTTACACCGATAGGCGTTTTTTGTTTGGATATTTTTGTTTTGTTTCGTGTATTCATAATGAATAAGAGAGATTCACACACACACACACACACACACACACACACACACACACACACACACACACACACACACACACACACACACACCGGCACAGACTCGCGTACCGCTAAGTCTCTCTGTCGGTGCTGTATACTGAAAAACTAAAAGCGACTTAAAAAGAAAGGAAGGTAGGACAAATTTTACCTTCCTGGCGAGCTTCTTCCACAATAAACTGATGTAGAGGGTTGTATTCAATGCACAAGCCCCTGACGGCTACTGCAGTGTGAGAGATTTTAGAGGTAGCTCCCGACATTTTATCAACAAGATCTTGGAGATAAAAAGATTATTATCACTTGGGTACACTACACAAGCAGCATGTGCATTACATTAAAATACTGACACATGTACATGTGTAAACATGATACTTATTTACGCACATACATTTTCATGCTAAAATTTGTATACGCATAACCACATCCTATACTGCGCCATTGGTTTTGTGTGGGTCACATAGATTGTGGTTGTTACGTGGTAGTCGTATTCGTATGATACACATGAATCACACCAGAAGCACTTACGTAGGGTTCTTATAAAGAAACTTCACTCAGCTGCAACTCTTCACACGTGGCACAAGGGTGTAGACCACAATGGAGTAACACTTTTAACAATATTTATTCTCACGATGCACTCTCAGCACAATGCGTCCACAAATGCAACGACACTTTGGTACACTGTCTCTCTACAATGCATCCACAATTCTGATACACTGCGTCTTCCATACAATGCACCAACACTGATAAATAGTCTCCTCTACAATGCATCACCACTTTTGACACACTGCGCCTCTCATACAATGTACGCACATACTTGCTTGCTTTGTTCCAGTTTACTGTCCCACTGGCACTAAAAGTGATCGAGGACTAGCAGTTTTGGCGTAGTTTTCCTTCAGTTGTAGTTTTGGCGTAGGTTTCCCCTCCTCCTTTCTGTACGCACATATTTCCTAACACGATCTTTAATTCCTAACACGATCTTTTATACTATTACAGATTTCGAGAACAATCCAGCAAATTGCACAACTCAACCAATCGGAAAAGAAAACGTACCCAAGACTTATTAATATTCATTAAAAAGAACACTAGATCTAACTCCTTACACTAACATCTAGGCGCATTCAGTAAATGTTGCGAATTGTAGCCAACTTGTTTACTACAAAACTTTGACGTCATATCTGAGGTCACTAGAAAGTTCGCGACCCTGCGCGAACCTTCCAGTTTAATGTAGGTCAAACTTTACAACAATAATAATAATAATGGGCCTCTGTCGGTCTGAATCGAACATAGATAATGCATCCTAGTTGTTCTGATCTGATTGCCTGCTCAGCCGAATGTGAAGCAGCATCTTTGTGACTGTAGAGGCCAATGCGGGAGTGGCAGTCCCTGCTGCAAAGAGTACAAATGTACGTGGTCGCTCGTCTGATGGAGTTGTTGCACTCCTTTCTGCGTGCCCGCTTGTCTGCTGGTGCTTTCGTCTTCTTCTCTTTCCCTGACTTGAGTGTTGGTGGGGGATACTTCTCCAATTTGCACAGTCATCCGCAAAGCGTTCCCAGGATCCAGTGTCAATGTCCAGTGCTCTCATGTCCCTCTTGCAGACATCTATAAATCGTAGCTTGGGGCGAACAGTGTTTCTTGTCCCAGCTGCCAGTTATCCGTAGAGGATGTCTTTTGGAATGCGGCCATCTTCCATGCGGTGAACGTGGCCGAGCCAGCGCAGTCTGCGTTGTTTGAGTAGGGTACCGTGTACATGCTGGAAAGGCCAGCGCGTGACAGGACTTCGGTGTTGGTCACTCTATCTTGCCAAGATATGCCCAGGATACGGCGGATGCTTCTCAGGTGGAAGGTGCTGAGTCATCTCTCCTGTCTAGCATATGTGGTCCATGTCTCACTGCCGTATAACAGTGTGCTGATGAAGCAGGCGTTTGTACACAGCCATCTTTGTTTTCACAGTCAGCTTGGGATTTGTCCACACTCGAGTTGTGAGGCGTGCAAGAGTTGCAGCAGCCTTCCCGATCCTCTTGTCGATCTCGATGTCCAGAGAGAGGTTATCGGTGAGGGTGGACCCAAGGTACGTGAACTGGTGGACGATGTCGAGCTCGTAGTTGTCAATGGTGATGCATGGCGGTGTCTCTGTGTCCTGTCCCAGGACGTTCGTCTTCTTTAGACTAATATCCGAAGTCCTTGCAAGCCTGGGAGAATCGGTCAAGCCCACTCGGCACCGGCCTCCGCGTGGCGTGGGTGGGTAGTTTCCTCAGTCACTGACTGAGTGGGCTAGCGAAGGGGTGCCATCTTTGTCCAGGATTAGGACTTGACGTCAGCAGATATGTTGTTCAGTCTTTTTCACTGGTCCGGTTTTTAAGGAGCTGTGCTAACCCAGGTTTTACCATGTTGGATTGGTCCTTAAAAATACTCATTAGTTTTTGGTCTTTTGGATCCCGAGCGTTTGCCGTGCTTGGTGACCCGTGTCGGGGAAGAAGAGGATCCTGGTGGCTGAAACACTCCACTTTGGCCTTGACTTCTACCTAAACGGGAGGCTAGGAGTACCGGCCTAGTCAATCGGCTCTTGTCACATTGAGCCCTATCCCACTGTTGACATGCAGGTTGATATACGGAGCACCTTGCTATAGCCTCTGCTGCTGATCAGGTGCTTTACGCCAGTATTCCCCTGCATTCAACAATATGATAGAAGGCGGTGGCTCAGAAGGTTCAATCGGGCTTAACCCCCTGAGTATATCTTTCGGGCAGTCTCCATTGTGCGTCGGCTGGAGACCCGCCGAAAAATGCACTTTCCCTTGTTGGGCTCGGTGTTGGGCGGGGACCCCCGGGGGATGAATATCTATCATACTATAATATGGAAACCCCCCAAAAACCAAAACTGGCACCAAAGCGGCACATAGCCGCCGACTTGTGCTTGAGAATGATGGCGACTCCGACTGTGAGGAAGCTCTCCTCTGTCGGAGACACTCCAGTGGAGGTCACACCCCACAAAACGATGAATTCTTCTAGAGGAGTGATTAAAGATTAAACATTGGCAGAACTGTCGGAAGATGAACTTGTACTTACGTCGCAGGGGGTGACTTAGGTCAGGCGCTTCGCTTCCAAGCGAGGTGGTGGGAGATCCGTCTCCCTACCATCATCCTGACGTTTGACACCCCCACCCCTCCTACTACCATCTGGGGAGGTTACTACTCCTTAAAAGTGAAGAAGTACGTCCCTCTCCCCCTCCGGTGCTTTAAGTGCCAAAAGTATGGCCATGGTTAGAATACATGCCGCCAGGCAGAGGCTTCATGCGCCCGTTGCACTAAGCCCGGACACTCTGCCGAGTCCTGCACAGCCACCCCACTGTGTGCGAATTGCCAGGGGGCGCATATGGCTTCGGACGAGAAATGACCTCGTTGGATATCCGAGTGCAAGATTCAGCAGGTGCGTTTGGATAAGGGGCTGTCCTTTGCAGACGCCAAAAAACTGGTTGACGGCCCTGGTGCAGCTGAGGCTGCCACAAACTCAAGTAACATCTCTTTGCATACATTCAGTGCTGCGGTGGCAGGCAAGCGCCCCACCAAAGGTTTCTCTTGTCAAACCCCAAATTCTTGTTTGGTGGCGGAACCTCGGCTCCTCTCGCCCCTGGAGAGTAACCCTCCCCGGTGGTGACGAGGAGCCAGGGAACGCAGAAGGCGGACGCTACCGGTCCGGTGGCGCCGCCTTCTGCTGCCCCTAAGCCTCAGGCCCCCACCCAAGCCTGTCAGTCTTACTACACAGGCTTCTGGCTCTGGTCAGTCTTCTAAGACCGCTAACTCTAGCGACAGGAACGCTGCCCAGAACCTGAAGTCTAAAAAAGCTACGGGCCCAGAAGGGGGACACTGATGTCCCCTCTTCAAAAAACATATATGCTGCATTTTAGGAGCGGATGGAGGGAGTGAAAGGTGTCGTAGCTGGTGTTGCGGCAGCTCCACTCCCCTCATCTCCGAAGAACCAGAGGAGACCCGGGAGCCGGCCCCCCTCTGTTTCTTCGACTCCTTCCAAGGCAAAGGACAATGGGGGAAGAAACTCTTCTCCCCCACATAAGACATAATCATGTACTCTCTTCTTCAGTGGAATTGTGGTTTTCACGCTAACTGAGGAATTAGGTTTTTTAGTCATGTCCTATAACCTCTCAGTAATATCTCTTCAGAAGGCTTACCTGAAGACTTCTGACCCTGTCTCTTATAAAGGTTTTAACGCTATCCATAAAGGCTCTGATTCGGAGAGGCGCTCGGCTCGTCTCATTAGCAGCCAAATTTTATGTACCCCGTTAGCATCGACACCTGTCTTCAAGCTGTCGCAGCTCGGGTTACCTTAAAGAAGACCTTAACCATATGCAGTGTTTACCTGCCACCATCCCTGCGAATCTGTAGTAATGATATTTTTAACTTACTAGATCAGCTGCCCCCTGCCTTTATTCTCATGGGAGATTTTAACTGTCACGCTCACCTGTGGGGTAGTGACCACTATGATGGCAGAGGTCAGATGTTAGAAGATGTTTTTTCTCAACTTATGTGTCTTTAACGATGGCTCACCTAGAAACCCAGGTGCAGGATCTAGTTCTGTTCTAGACCAAACTGTGTGTGATCCTTCGCTCATGCTGGACTTTGACTGGAAGGTTTACGATGACCTGTGTGGTAGTGACCACTTCCCAATAGTCCTGTCATCGGTCAGCTGCGATGAAAATCCACAAGTGGGGCGGTGGAATCTCAAGAAAGCTAACTGACCTCTGCTGTTCGTCTCCCTCTGTCAGTCTCGTATTACAGAGGAGGGGGTCATGTCAGATGAAGAACCTGTTTCTTGTTTTACTTTTCTTTTGTTGGACGTTGCAGGTGAAACCATCCCTAAAACGTCCACATCAGTCCCCAGTCCCGAGAGTACCATGGTTCAGTGAAGAGTGCCTCAAGGCCCAAAAAACGCGCAAATCTGCTCAGCGTCGTGCTATTCTTAATCCGTCACGAGCGAATATTTTAACATTTAAAAGACAGAGGGCGAAAGCCCGTTATATTTTTAAACGTGAACGCCGTGCTTCCTGGAGACGTTCTGTCTCATCTTTATCTTCTAGGACTCCATCCCAGAAAGTCTGGAAGGCTGTTCGAAGATTTAGGGGCAGGGGCGGCTCGGCTTCTGTCGGCCATTTTAGAGATGGTGCCAGTTTGGTCACGGATAAAAAGGCTGTGGCCAGTTTGCTTCCCTCCACCATTGCTCATCATTCTTCAACAGAGCATTATTCACCCTTCTTCCAGAGAGAGAAGGAGAAGCGAGAGTTTCGTATTTGTGATTTTAAATCGGATAACTATGAAGACTATAATAATTCTTTTACATTATCAGAATTGCAGCGAGCCCTGCAGAAATGTAATGACTCTGCTGCTGGCCTAAATACTATCCACTATCAACTCCTAACGCATCTGCCTGAGACGTCACTCCTTGTACTTCTCAAGGCCTTTAACTATGTCTGGATAACTGGCCTTTTCCACCGTCTTGGCGCCAGACTGTGGTTGTGCCGATCCCCAAGCCGAGTAAGGATCCTTCCGACCCGGGCAACTACTGGCCAATGGCTTTGACGTCATGTTTATGTAAAACTATGGAACGCCTGGTCAACGCCCGCCTGGTGTTGTATCTTGAGTCACAGGGTCTCATCACAGACCTCCAGTGCGGTTTCTGGCGCTTCCGTAGTACAACTGATCATCTAGTCCGCTTTGTGTCGTTTATCCGAGATGCTTTTGTCGACAAGAAGCCTGTCTATGCCATTTTCTTCGATCTTGAGAAGGCATATAACACTACCCGGAAGTATGGTATACTGTCTGACTTGTTGGACATGGGTTTTGAAGGGCACCTGCCCGTTTTTATTCACAATTTTTTGTCTAACCGGTCGTTCCTTGTCCGTGTGGGCTCCACCCTCTCCGACTCCTTTGAACAGGAGATGGGTGTCCCGCAGGGCAGCATCCTATCTCCTGTTTTATTTAGTATTAAAATTAATAACATTGTAAAGGCCCTCAAGGATTATTCTGAATGCTCTTTGTTTGTGGGCGACTTTGCTTTGTGCGCACGAGGTCAGGACTTGCGTCCCTTGAGAGGCGCTTGCAACTGTGCGTTGACAGCCTCCAGGGGGTGGGTGTCTCTCAACGGATTTAAGTTCTCGCCCTCCAAGACAGTCTTTGTGCATTTTACTAACCAGACAAAAACAATTCCAGAACCTAGCCTGAGCATTGCTGGAGTGCCAATTAAGGTGGCCGAGGAGGCAAAGTTTCTGGGGGTCATCTTTGACAAAAGACTGACCTTCTGCAACCATATTAATTACCTTAGAACATCTTGTCAGAAGGCGCTCAACGTTCTTCGTGTCGTTGGTCGTACTGACTGGGGTGCAGACCGCCCTGTCTTACTTCGACTGTACCGGGCCCTTGTTCGGTCCAAACTGGATTACGGCTTTGTGGTATATGGCTCGGCTTCCAAGTCTGTTCTACAGCGTCTGAACGCAATTCACCATCAAGGTCTGCGGATATGTCTGGGGGCCTTCAGGACGTCTCCAGTTCTTAGTCTGTATGCAGAAGCAGGGGAACCTTCTCTCAAGCTCTGCCGCATCCGCCTCATGCTCAGCTACGTTCTGAAACTGAAGGCCCATCCAGACAATCCTGCCTATGATTGTGTTTTTAAACCGCCGTTTGCAGAGATTTACGATACTCATCCGGGAGCTGCCCGTCCACTTTCCTTCCGTGTCCGACCTCATCTGCAGGCGGCCGGAGTGGACCCGGACAGAGTTTCGAAATCTCTGCAACACATCACTCCGCCCTGGCTATTACAAGTTCCTGACATCTTGGTGGACTTGACCACCCACAAAAAGGACTCTACCGCACCAGCCATATACCAACAGAGCCTCAGTGAACTCCTTTCAAGTTTTCCTGGCTTTTGTCGTATCTATATGGATGGGTCAAAGTCTGAGGATGGGAGAGTGGCTGCGGCCGCAGTGTCCTCTCGCCATCATAGACGCTCATTTAAGCACCGCCTCCCAGACCATTCATCTATATTTAGTGCAGAACTGCAGGCGGTTCTGCTGGCACTCAAGCATGCTTATCGGTCTAGGGAAAGGAACTTCCTGATTCTGTCTGACTCTCTTTCTGCCCTGCAGGCCCTTCAGGGCGCAGGAACAGACCACCCACGGCGGGATGGGTAAAAATCCGGCCAGCCAGACTAAAAGAAAGGAGACAAGGTGTAAATATATCTTTGGAGAGCTCTACGCAGACTTGATGAAGGAATATTAAGACATCATTTTTATTTGGGTCCCAGGGCATGTGGGCATCGAAGGCACCAGGATCGCAGATTCTGCTGCCAACGATGCCCGCAACGACCTTGTCCCTGACTCACAGACTGCTTATAGTGATTTTAAACCTGTGATTAGTGCGTACATAGCCCGTGAGTGGCATTCCGAGTGGGACAAAGACGAAGCTAACAAGCTGCATGAAGCTCTTCCTAAGGTGTCCGACAGTCTACCTTACCTCTGCGGCAGCCGTCGTGAGGTTACTGTCCTTGCTCGGCTCCACATTGGGCACACGTATGTTACGCACTCTTATTTACTAAAACAGGAGGAGCGTCCATAGTGTTATGCCTGCGATGAGTAGTATTCAGTTAAACACACTTTGCTGTCTTGTGCCGATCTAATTGCCGATCTAAACACTTCACAGCAGACACATTGAAGGTTTTGTTCTGGGATGTTCTCCCGGACAAGATCTTTAGTTTTCTGAGAGAGTGCAATATTTTTCATAAGATTTGAGCATCCATAGACTATGATAATTCTATTACTTTGACCTTTTTGAGAGTCTGTAGACGTTTCCTTTAAAGACCTGTGCGACATTTTAGCATGAAATATTTTAAAGATATATTTACACCTTGTCTTAAGACCTTTCTTTTAGTCTGGATGGCCGGATTTTTACCCATCCCGCCGTGAGATGGCCTTAGTTGCCTGATCGGCGTTAAACCCAAATAACTAACTAACAGAATCGGTAAATCAGTGAGTATGGGTCGAAACTGCCGCATCGTCAGCGAACAGCATGTCCCTGATTAGGGCTTCGCGTATCCTTGTCTTGGCGGGCAAGGCTGAAAAGCCTGCCATCTGATCTGATTCGCAGGTAGATTCGTTCTGTTGCATTACCAAAGGCATGCTTGAGCAGGACAGCGAAGAGGATCCCAAAGAGAGTAGGGGCCGAGACGCACCCTTGTTTGACTCCGCTGCATATGTCAAAGGGTTCGGATGTGCTGCTGTTGAGCTGCACTGTCACCTTCATGTTGGGGTGGAAGGATTCTATTATCATACTCTGCAGTTTGGGTGGGCATCCAATCTTTGAGATGATCTTGAACAGACCGTCTGTACTGACCAGGTCGAAGGCTTTGGTGAAGTCAATAAAAGCGACATACAGAGGCATGTGTTGTTCCCTACACTTCTCCTGGAGTTGACAGAGGGCGAGGAGACCATGTCTACCGTTGACCGCTCGGCTCGGAAGCCACACTGTGACTCGGGATAGATACGTTCTGCCAGCTTCTGCAAACGGATCAAGATAACCCGGGCAAAGACTTTGCCGACAGTGTTGAGAAGGGAGATGCCTCTGTAGTTGTTACAGTCGCTTCTTGTTCTTGTAGAGGGTGCTGATCTCGGCATCCCTCATGTCTTGTGATACCTCTCCTTCCTGCCAGCACTGGAGTAGAACCTCATGCAGGGGGAAAAGGAGGGTGGTCTTGCAGTTCTTGATCAAATCCGGTGGGATCCCATCGTTGCCTGGGGCTTTGTCTGAAGCCGTAATTACTTCCCTGGTGGAGGATTTGAGGGGGGTTGGGGTGGGGGGGGGGGGGGCGTCTTGTTTTGGGTTGGTCCTAATGCCTTCTTAATGCCGTCGTACATTCCTCTCATGTTACACCCCACCCGGGTCTGCCCTGGGGGACTTGGGTGGGGTTAGGTATTTTTTAGTTCCCAGGGTCACCCTGGTCAGCCCCACAGGGTGGGTTTTTCTCTCTATTCTGGGGCATGTGTTTCTGTCTACCCTTTATCCATTCACCTGTATTTGCCTTTTTAAAACTCTCCCTACTGTCTGCACTGCCTGTAGCTCTTGATATTGGATGTGTGTTGCTAAATGGTCTTAGCTTTATTTAGGCCCCATGTGTTAGGTTTATTTAACGTATTTGACTGGCTGGCGACATACATTCAATGTTCTGTTTATTTTATTTTTTTTCACAAGCAGTGCAGGCACGTCCTGAGAAAGCCTTGTTGCTGTCGGGACGTTAAGCAATGTAAATCAATCAATCCTCTGATGTTACCTGTAACGGCTGCAATCTGGATGTTCTCACCGAGCTCCGTCCCATACTCGTTGGCGCAACGCCTGGCAGTCTGTTTGACCTTGTTCGTGGCAGCCCTGAGAACCTGCAGGTTCCTTTTGCTGGGCAGCAAGGGCAGTTCGCTTGGCTACGATGGGGGACATCTCGGTCGACTTGGCCTCGTACCAGTCTTGTTTCTTCGAGGTCCTCTTCCCAAAGGTGGCCAAGGGTGTGCAGTGCATGGTGTCCTGCAGAGTTTCCCACTTCTCTGTGGCAGAGTCAGAGTCACCGGGCTGTGAGGTTTAAAGTTCCTGCTGGAAGACCTCTGCAAACTGCTCCACGAGGTCGGGCTTTTGCTGACATCGATGCGAGATTTCCCTAGCTGCTTGGTGCCATGGAACTTCTTTGGTTGCAGCCTGATCTTGCTACACACCAAAGAATGGTCTGTGTCGCAGTCCGCGCTATGGTAGGAGCGTGTGTGGAGAACGTTCTTCAAGTTGGCGCGCCTGACCAGGATCAGATCCAGTTGGTGCCACTGCTTGGAGCGCGAGTGTCTCCAGGAGACCTTGTGCCGAGTCTTGGTTTTGAAGTAGGAGTTGGCGATGCACAGGCCGTTGTAGGTGCACATCTCAAGCAGCCGCTGTCCATTCTCGTTCATCTTGTCCACACCAAACTGGCAGAGGCAGGAAGGCCAGGAGTCGTGGTCTGCACCAACTCTGGCATTGAAGTCGTCAAGGATAACAATCTGTTCCTTGCTTGGGACGCTCCTGATCATAGTTGTGATGTTCTCATAGAACTCAACTTTGGCGTCTGGCGTGGCGAGCAGTGTCGGTGCGTACGCACTGACAAGGGTATCGCGGCCCTCGGTGGTGTTGAGGCGAAGAGTGAGGAGTCGCTCTGTGCCCTTGCTGCCTAGTTCAACCATACTCAGCATGTAGTTCCTCACTGCAAAGCCTACTCCGTACTCTCTTCGCTCGTCAGAACTCTTCCCCTTCCAATAGAACCTATAGTCATCTCCTTAGTGTGCCAGCATCCTCTAGCCGAGTTTCTCTTGAGCTCGTCGTTGACGACACCGGTTTTCCTGGCATCGCTGATGTCAAGATTTTCGGAAAGTCCAGTCAACATTGTCCGGACATTCCAACTTCCCAGTTTTAGAGCTGGCCTCTTTCTTCCCAGTTTTAGAGTTGGTCTCTTTCTTTCTCTACTGTTGTTGCCTGGTGCGAGGTTCTGATCTGCTGCTCGGATGGTTCCTAATCTCCATGCACCCAATGAAGAAAGCAGACCTTGGCGGGACAGCACCTTACTGGCTTGGGGCTGCCCAGCTTGAGGCGGACGGTAGCTGTCCAGTGAAGTCCGAGAATATCTCCCACCGTCGGGAGCAACCCCTGGCGCCGCGCTCTACGCCGATTGAGCTATGGCTTATAACCGGTATCTGCTGCTCCCCGTGTTGTGTCTACGCCAAAGGCAAAGCTGGAGTGTCCTCTCCCGGTTGTAGTTGTGGGTGAACGCTGTTCGGATGCAAGCCTGGGTGGTGTGATATGTAGGACAGGCTGTTGCCCATGCAGCACGTCACCCCTTTCGACGACGCTGATGGATCCAAAGGAACGGCAGAGCTATTACAGTTTGGCAATGGCACCGTCGCAGGAGCTGCCAGAACGAAGTTGAATGCACCGACGGACTGCCTTAGGGGCTCTGACTCCGGATTTTTCCACGAGGTTTACTCCTGAAACTTTTTCCATGTCAGGATATGACCACAAGGCAGCGGAGGTTTTGATTCAGAGTTTTCCTTCTCCTAGATGGGCTGCCATCAAAGTCTTACGAGCCCCATCTGCCCGAGACTGGTGGGCGGGGACGCCTAATTCCCCGAACAAGTCCTAAGGACTTGCCCACTGCCCCCACTTTACAACAATGTAACGAAAAGACGCGTCATCGCAATTCTCCGTGCAAAAGAAAACGAATCCTACTAAAAAAAGTACGTAATTCTTATCCAAAATAACTCGAATGAATATCGGATCTTTCCTATGATCAACACATATATGCTCTAAAAAGAATAACAACCACAAACGTAACAGGGAGCAATGAATATGACGTTGGCGTCTTGTAACATGCAGGTAACGTCTGTGAAATCGTGTCGTTGTTTTTTGTTCGTCTTATGCTACTGTAATCATGGTCATACGTACCATCGTTAAAACTACTTGTATCAGAAAATTAGGCAGCAGTTCATAGACAACTTATCACAGTTTAAGCTGATCAGCAACAAACCAAAATGTGTTTTTTTCTTTTGTTTTTTTGGTGGGGTGTAAAAGCAATATAAATTAGATTCAGAATCACCATCAAACGATCAGTCATATTACAAAAATAGACAAAGATTGACAGAGGTACTTTTGCAGTGCGCTACAGCTGACAATACAGTTTTTATCGGAACGCTACAAATAAACTCGCATTTGAAATTACCAATGAACTTCATCAGAATAATGTGACCCATGTGTATCCAGAAATACAAGGGACATCTAGAAAAATTATGAACACAATTTCTATTTCGAACACTTTTTGACTTCATACTCTTATAGTGTAGTTCGTAGAGCGCGGAATGAAAACACTAGTCAAAGGGAAAGTGCAAGGTGAAAACCTTTGTTGTCTAAGGATGTGCCTGGAACATGAGAACTGGCAGAATTATTTTTGATTGGTTTCAAAATCAGTTTTTTGAAGCTTAAGTTACAATGAGTACTGGTAAACAGATGTCCCGTTACAGGCTATGGATGATGTTTTCTAGCAAGTCTGTTTTGTTTTTATAAATGAGCAATGCCCGACTTAAATCTGAAGGCTACTTTGATTTCTTTTTCATGTGCACTTCAGGTGTGCAACACGTAAGTAAAAAATGATGATTAGTTGGCTGTAAACTGCGACCTATCTGACACAAGACAACCAGTTTAACAATGGTACACTTGACCGTGCATGTCGAAATACAAATCTAAACAAAACGTGTGACGTGCACAACAAAAGCAATGCTGTGAAAATATAGACCATTGGCATGGCTATCTGTAGCGCCACTATGCAGATTTGAAATTCTCAGCGATTCAAGATGAAAATAAACCTGCTTCAAACGCTGTGCCTTTATCAGGGTTCATTCTAAAAAATGTACGCACATGGGTCATTGACCCGCAGAGTGCAAATGTAATTGGTCATTTCTGAAGCTGGATGGGCCAAAAATACACAAAACATCGGCTGTGAGAGCAGTGGCTGGAATTTCCTTCAGTTATTGCCCCCAAATTTAATTTTTAAAGACGCTGCATTCATGTCGCTCTCACGGGCGATGCATCCCGTTGCACATATGATGAGGTGAGATAAAAAAAAAAAAAAAAAAAAAAAAAATTAAAAAAAAAAAATTGGACAGTTTGGGAAAGACCGTTTGACTTGACTTTGCGGCAGAAAATATGAGTTTTTTGTGGGTTTTTTTCCCTGACGACGGCTAAAAAAATCAACTGATTATAATACAAGAAAGGCAAAGCCCTTATGATTCACGTGTATGACCAATCCACATAAGTGTGACCTTCATCTTACCAACAAGTCACTGAAATGAGCAAGCGTTCAAGTGTCTAAACGTAAGTAAAGGGTTAGGTTTTGTTACATCCGAAGTGTCTCAAAATTTTTCTCACATTTGTCAACCATCCGGAGGTTGGTAGTCATTTATGGTAAAGTTAACCAGTTTGTCTTCGAGTATGTGCAGCGGAATAGTGTTAGAAGCAGATGAAAAATCATAAACATAGGTCGAATGAGAGTTAATGCTGCCTGAAACACGGAAAATAAGTAGGCACAGAGAAAAATCTGGAAATAAAGTCTGTTGAACAACTGCTTATCTAAATACGTGAATCAAGTGTTCTACAGCTCAAAGTGAGACTGTAAACAGCTTAGCAGAGAAAAATCTCAGCCGACTTTCACGTGCAGTTTGCTTTTTGTAAAAATCTGGCTCGGTCAGGTACTACTGGTCATTGCCGTTTGAAAGGCTTTTACCTTACACTGGTTATTATTATTACTTGTGTTACGAGTTAGACTTTACCAGTGGTTCTTGTCGCCTCGAGGGTCAGGGGGTCAATTTCGGAGTCGAGGGCTGTAGCCCGAGACTCTTACCTCTGACATTGACACCCCTGACCGAACCCGAGAGGCGACAAGAACCACTGGGAACGTCCAGCTCGTAATACAACAATTTTGTCTTCAATTGTAAGAAGTATAAGCGTGAATTATACCCTTGAAAGGACTCCAGACTTTACGTGTGACGTATAGGTCTACCAATAGTTCTTTTTGTTGTTTAGCCCCCTGAATTATTTATTTATTGGCATATTTTTTTGTTCAGAGGTTTGACTGAGTGAAGATTCGGGTATGTTTATACTGAGAAATGTGATTGGCTACAGATTTATTTGTGGGAGAACGCTTTGCTCAGCGAGTAACGGTATCGTAACATGTAATAAGATGAAACGTTAAACGTTTAGGGCTTAACATCTTTTGTCCACCACGAAGGTGATTTCAAAGACGGGGCACCAAAATAGGGTCTGAACAATTTTTTGACCCAAGCTGGATACGAACCCGTGACCTTTCGGTCGAGAGACCAACACTCTACCACCGAGCCACCCAGCTCCCCACATGTAATACTTATCACATGTTACCTTGGTAATATATGATGAGGGGACTTCCGCGGTTGCCTTGAGAACGGACGACCAAGGGGAAAAAATCGAAAAAGAGCCAGGCCAATGAGAAAAAGTGTAAAGAGACTGAAAGAAGACATTATATTGAGCTATATTTTGCGTGATATTATATTGTGTACCCACTCCATTAAATGTAATATAATATTGAGCAGCATTTTGCTTGTTATAGTGCCGCCGGATAACAGGCAGATGTGATTACGAGACCCGAATCAAAATTTCCGAGTCGTAAGACGAGGATATTTTGATTCGGGTCAAGTAATCACATCTCTCGATCATCGGCACTATATTTATCAAAAATTTGCTCAATATAATTTATGTACCCAGTCTAAAACAAAAACTGTGCTTCGCGTCATTCATTTTGCGGCTGATTGCGGTGTTCAGACACAACACATGAATGGCAGACGACTGCATATCACTGCCGACTCGGCGCGTAGGTGCTTTGTATAACCATGCGTGTTACTGTAAATTCTACTTGTAACTAGATCACGCATAATTGCGGAAATGCCAGCAGGTTTATTTATTTAGTTCTTTTATCAGGTTGTCGATATCGCCAGCTTATATCTCGTCAATTTCACTAGCCAGTCCAGCGGCTCGCCGTGTGTGTATATATGATATAAATTTCGAACGTTCGTACAAACTAAGACGTATTTCAGTACAGCAACACATAAGGCTCTTCTTAATGTTGCAGTATAAAAATTATTTCGCGTTTCCGTTTTGAAAATGCAAGTATCCAAACAATCGAGTCTTCCTGGCGTGCAAGGGATTTTGGGGAGGAAAGTATATATAGCACTGAAATTCACAAATATAAATTTGCTCGTTATACAGTATATCAGTACATGTGTCAAATATATCAATACATAGTGCACATAACCGGCAGATGTGATTTCCAGACAGTGACCCAAATCGAATGTCCGAGTCGTCGGACGAGGACTGGACATTTTGATTTTGCTCATGTAATCACATCTGTCGGTTATCGGCACTATATCAAGCAAAATTTGGCTCAATATAATTTATGTACCCCGTCCAAAACAAAGCCTTACCTCGCGTCCTTCACGTTTACCGCCGATTGCGGTGTTCAGACAAAACGTGATTGGCAGACGACTGCGTTTTCGGACTATCGACTGAGCGCGCATATTTCGTCTGCCCTGGAAGATTATGAAGACTCGAGTGCTTTCTACTCGTAATCATATCGCGGATAGTGACGGAAAATACCAGCAGGCTTGTTTATTTTGCCTTTTTCTTGGGTGTTTCTTATATCTAGCGGACTTCTCGTCAATCTCACTCGTGCAGCGACTCGTTTGGAAAGTTTGCTGGCGTAAGAGATAGAAATAATGAGTGGACTGAACCAGCATTAACACAATGACAGAGTTAACCCCCTTAATTATAACTTTTAGAACTCTCATTATCCACGTTCCCTACACAAAATAAATACCATCGGAATTTACCCCCTAAATCATATCTTTTTAAAACAGCCACAATTTTATGAAAATCAAAAATAATAATTTAAGAGGTTAACTCAGTCATAGTGTTAATAATACTTCAGTCCTCTCTTTCTTTCTATCTCTCTTAATTAGCTCACATGACCGCGACAGCAGGGTTACTATGTACAATCACACCACCACCCGTTGCTAACACTCTAGGCATGAAAAGGCACGACACGTCAGAATAAAATATGTGTAGCAGTTATAATGTATTTACCATATCACAATGTTTCGACAACATTTTTCAGAACCTTTTCAAATCTTGAACTGCTAGATGGATATGTACCACACCTGACTCGATATTCAAGAAGGAATTTTTAATTTTTCCAATTATGTGTTCACCCTTCATTAAATGTAAATTGACTAACACCCGTACACACAACCTATGAGCTATTTGCACATGTCATTTTGTAAGCCAGCTCACCTGTTTACCTTTGTGTTGTCTAATCATTGCCACGCGCCGCACAGTGGCACGTTGCTATTCAATGCGAGAGGGGACACTTTTAAAGGCTTTTGAAAAGGCTATTACTGAGAGGTGTCATACACTCAAGAAGACGGCTTGTTTCGAAGTTGACTGGTTCCCGAGAAATCAAACGGTGGTCATACTCTGCACTATAAACAGGCAGCTGGAAAACAGTTTGATAAGAAACTAACAAGTAATATCTTACACACAAACACACAAACAGACAGACACACAAACAAACATAACAAACAAACAAACAAACATACATACACACACAACATACACACAAACAAACAGACGCACACACAAACACACTCACTTACACACACACACACATGTCAGTACAATTTACCGTAAGCCTGAGTCTAATTTGACAGCTGATGTCACGGTTGATCGCCTTTTGTGAACGCCTCACACCGCTATTCAATAGAGGGGACACATTTCATTCCTTTTCAGTTCAGGCACAAGCCGCAACGGGACTGTGCTTTTGAAAAGCTCTCAGCCGTCAAAGGCCTTTTCATAGCTACAGCCTTTCAAATCACTAAGTTGTGTCAAAGATCAACAAGGGGACATATTACTTTTCAAAAGAGAGCAGTCATTTACAAAACGGTTGTACATGTGGGGGGGGGGGGGGGGGGGGGGGGGAGGGGGGTTTATATACTTATGTCTGGTTTACTGACAAAGGAACAAATGTGTTTATAAAGTTTTTTTTAAAAATTGCATTATAAAATGATATCTGAAGAATTGTTATTATTGAGTGAAATAAACTCGTTTGAGAACAAAGACTTAGAATCTAAGAAACAGCGGCTTCTATCTGTAATTGTTTCCGGTAAGTCGAAGGCATATCTCTGGAAATGTTATTCAACTGATGATATTAATTCACTCTCAGCCGATGACTTAAATCAACTTTTTAAAAAATATGATAACCACATTGCTTCAGTAATGACCCGAGATTTGAGCAGATCTATTGTATGCCTATATTCAAAAGCAGTCAATCACTTTCTCCCCGTAGACATTGATACCTTATCACACGACCTAGAGAGTAACCCCATAGTTTCAAGTTCAATCGGTAAATTGGCATGCCAGTTGTTTTACAGGTTTGGTAATTATCTCGCACCTGTCATAACTTTATTAGTGACTGGGAGTCATATCGATTTTTCAAAATTAAATTTGTTTGCTGATAAAAATGGACGTCAAACGATTCCACAGATGACCCCACAGATGAACCCTGTCTCCAACCCTGTCCAGACTCCGATTCACATAGTGACCAAAACAACTAAAAACCCAGGAAGGGTTCAGGCTGGTAAACGTTTAGCTGATTGGACCAAGCAGAAAAAGTTACAGCTATAGGCACAAACAGAAAAGTCTCATGTAAGTGACCACCCGGCACCAGCCCCGCTGTCAGAGTCAACACTGTCAGAACTGACAGGACCGTTAGGACTGACAAGGCCCCCTTCCCCACCACACCCCCATCAAAGTGAGAGACTAACAACCCATTCTAACCCTGTCCCTGAACCTGAAACAGCAAAATATGTAGTTGCCGTATTTGTTGTCGGATTTGGTTTTGTAGCTTACCAATTATACAAAAAAAATACAAACCACAGACTCGTACAGTGTCCAAAAAATTAAACACTCCATCATTAAAAACAGAAGTCTCCACATTACCAACAATACCCAAAGTTGTCGACCCATTTATCATGCACTAATAAATTTATTATTTTAATTTTTATTGCCTTAGAAAATGAGTGACACAAAGAACTTGATGAACCTTGTCTATCACTCTGCCGTAATCAGCGGACTAGCAGTAGCTTATTCTATGCTGGGAAAAAGTCTACTTAAAATGAGGTCTGTAGACCTCAGTAGATTGGACATTGAAGATTCAGTTAAATTAATCATGATTGTTACAGCGTCAATTGCCACGAAAGATTTTCTTGTCAAACAAGGAATTATTCCCGAAAATGTTTCTATGTAAATAAAATAAGTATGACGACGATAGCTATTATGATTGGAGGCGCAATGGTCAACGCCCTGGCATTCAGCGGCTCAAATTATCTCTTTTCAAAAATGGGTAGAGAGGAATCGGCAGAAGAAATTAAACGACACAATGAGGCATCTGAGAAACTCGCTCAAGCTCAACAAGAATATGAAAAGAATAGAATTGAGAAACTTGATTTCATCAATGAAAAACTGAGGCTTGAAGGTCATGCACAACATACATTTTCAAATACCAACGAAGCAATCCGTGAGTATTTTCTTGTCACAGGTAATGATATGTCTGTCCCAAAACCGAAACTAAGTGACTATTACAAACCACCCCCACCCGGGTCTGCCCTGGGGGACTTGAGTGGGGTTAGGTACTTTTTAGTTCCCAGGGTCACCCTGGTCAGCCCCACAGGGTGAGTTTTTCTCTCTATTCTGGGGCATGTGTTTCTGTCTACCCGAGGTCCATTCACCTGTATTTGCCTTTTTAAAACTCTCCCTACTGTCTGCACTGCCTGTAGCTCTTGATATTGGATGTGTGTTGCTAAATGGTCTTAGCTTTATTTAGGCCCCATGTGTTAGGTTTATTTAATGTATTTGACCGGCTGGCGACATACATTCAATGTTCTGTTTCGTTGTTTTTTTTCACAAGCAGTGCAGGCACGTCCTGAGAAAGCCTTGTTGCTGTCGGGACGTTAAGCAATGTACAATCAATCAATCAATCAACTATTACAAACCGAGTACAGAACAAAGAAATGGAGAGATAATCTTTGTTCTAGTGGGAATGACATTTGTAATGGTTACAGAGACAGGCAATTTGGCAGGTTTATTTACCTGCTCCAAGAAAGATAAGAAGACCTCATTTTGAAAACACTACACCAAATGACACACATCAAATGGACCTCCTGTTTCTTCCACATGACACAATAAGAAAGAAACGATACAAGTACGCACTGACTGTCATTGACATAGCTTCAAGGTATAAAGACGCCGAACCCATATCTGACAAAACTGCTACCACAGTTGCTACAGCATTATCAAAGATATATAGTCGAGGCCCTTTAAGATACCCCAGACTTGTACAGGTTGATGATGGGTCTGAATTCAAGGGCGCAGTTAATCAGTTATTTGCGAAGCACGGCGTACTGGTTAGACGAGGCATTCCAGACGTACACAGATCACAGGCAGTTGTAGAGAATTTTAACAAACAGTTATCAGAAAGACTTTTCAGCTACCAGTATTCAAAGGAACTCATGCATGCCACGCGTAACACAGAGTGGGTTAAGAGATTACCACATGTGATAAAAGCAATGAATAATGAAGGACAAGGCTTGCACCCTAAGCCTGCTGATGATATTAAATTGAAAACAATTACAGAGCCAAAAACAACAACACCATCACCACCTCCAGACACAAGTTTATTTACTAAACAGGTAAGATATTTATATCAACCCGGAGAATCAGAAAATGACGTTAGACGCAGAGCGACAGACCCCATCTGGTCAATGTCTGTACACAATATAAAAAAAATAATTCCTGGTCCTGACGCAACAATATATTATCTGTACGAGCCTGCGCCACAAAGGGCATTTGTCAGAGAAGAATTTACAGATTATTCCCACAGACACTGTTACTCATTTCAGTAACTAACTCATCGATTAATTCTTCAACCAGTTCATCAGCTATTTCTTCAGATAACTTGAGCCTGTAATGACCTGGTGCATAAGCTTTCTCCTTACTGTGAAACACACGTTTCGTGTCCCCAACTGCCAGTGACTTTTTATGTGTTTGGATCATTTCAAGATTATGTTTGTTTGATCTCAGTGACTTGTTTGGATAATCAGGCATTAATGCACCATCTAATACTTGCTTATAATGTTCATGACGTATGTCTTTATTTTTTATCGCTGATTTTTTTTTATTCCTTTGGCTTTCGACTGACTACCTTTTTGGTGCAGTATAGAATACATTTTTGATCTCAGTCCAACGTACTCAACTATTGGCACACCATTCAGTTCATCCTTAAACTTTCCAGGCACTTTTTTGTTCTGTGTGCTAAACAGTGGGTGATCCTTAGGGTAGTCAGACGTGTCGTACATGTGTAACTCTGTTTTCATGTCTTCATAAAAGTCTTCAGTAGGCACGTCAATGATCATAGAGTCAGTGTCAGTGTATAGCAGACGGCGCTCAGGATATTTTGGTTTCAAGTAATCATAATAAAATTCTAGCATCAACAGTTTTGATAACTCAAGAATTGCCATACCAATGAATACTGGCTTGTCCAGTTTAACAATCTTTTTTTTGAGTGACACTGCATACAAGGATGAATGAAACTCTTTGTACCCTGTGTACTGTGGCTTACCTGTAAGTTTAATTGCACCCGATTCAGTTGTGACCAGTCTCACATCTTTTCTGTGATGAGGATTTTCCCATAGTCTTGCCAAAACAGGCATTGTTCATAAGCTTAATGAAGTCTTTGTCAAATGCAGTGTTGCCGTCTCTGGCACGCAATGTTGTGTTCTTCATTATGTAATCTTTCATGAAAGCACTCTGATCAAATTGAATACCTCTGTGAACTTTCTTTAATACTAACCCATGTCTGATGTAAAACTACAACAAGCGATAGTGACACACGTAATTGAATTTGTCAATCAGATTTGGTACAAGTTTAGTGTCCTCTTTTTTCCCCGTCATACTCATTTTCTCAACTGCCAACGGATAATCATTATGATAATCATGTAGATGGTGTGGGTACTCCAGGTCTACTTCAAAGATCCAACTCTTCAGATCGTTTCGGTCAAGATTCATAATATTGTTTGTTAACCCTGTTACATCATACTGTGACAAATCATACAGACAAAAGTTTTTCAAGGCAATAACTCACACATCGCGTATCCATACAAATTGTTAGTGTCCACGTAGGTAATGAATGACCTTGACCTTGAGGGGTCAAAGCCCTGGTCAAGGTCGTCCATATATTTGTTGTTGGCTTTGGCATAGTTGTTCGCTGCAATACTAATACCACCCCTCAATCCACGTTCCACCATTTCACCCATCGTACGATCAGACAACAGATCTATAAATATCTTACTGGATTTCAAAAATGCATCCCATGTCATGCCAGAACTAGTTATGTAACAGGCTGGGTCAAGACTGTAATGTAACAAACCCTTCTCATGCAAGTACTGATCGTGGTAGTCACCAATCGTTTGACACCCTAATTTATCCCACACATCAAGCACGTGTTGGTATTCAGAGTCAGAAATACCTTTAACATTAAGTGTAGAATAAAATTTCTCTTTTGGTGGTAGTCTCCTTTCCTCAAACACAACCCAGTGATCAATGTACTCGTATGGATAAACACCTTTCTTAATCAAGTCTGGCTCAAAATATTTACTTGTTATTGGATATTCAGTCAGTCCTTCTGCCAAACTAGCCATTGCTGAGGGCAAATGTTGCATAGAGTCATAAAACGCTAATTTGTCTAACCGAAAGGTAAAGTATTTCTCAGTTCTCTGCGCAATACAATTAATGTTTTTGTAAGACTCGTCCACAGCCTGCATGATAATGTGTGAATCATATCGTTTGAGATTGTGAAAAAAGATTGGTAACTTATATGTTTTAGGATCTGTTTTTAGTAATAAGTTACAATTGTTATGTGCAGCACCTCTGTAACCTCCAGTTATGTGATCATGGTCACGAACTTTATCACCTCCCAGAGGTTGTTCACAAATCCAACACGTCACAGCTGTATCAAAATTCAATTTGTCTTGTTCTGTCATCACCAAAGGCATCTGACATGTTGTGAGATATTGTACTACCTGACTATACAGATGTCTCATTTCTGTTAAAAACAGACATGCTGCATTTTCACCCCTGTAGATAACGGGCTCTGAATGCAGACCATCTGACCTAACAAGAATATATCCAAAAGAACACACCACTTGGTCACTTAGTTTTATAGTCTTTGGTAATGATTCAGGAACAGGACCCTCATATGGTACTACCAGTGATTCAAAATCAGCATACACTACAAACGGCAGCTTTTGTTGATTCCCATAGTTCTTAAAATATACTTGACTACCAGGATCTGGGTACTTAAGTACAGTTTGTATGTCATCAGCTGACCTGCAGTGCAGGACGTGTTTATGTGCCACTGAAATAGAGTGAGCAATCTTTGTAAACATCTTTTACACACTTCCTGTTTACCATTGTGTTTTGTTGTATGCCCATGAATTAGTCGTGACATATTTCTGATAATTGTGTAGTGAAAGTTATTGTCATCACTGATTAGCAACATGTCAACATGTTTATCTTCTGGCTGTCCATAGGTTGGAGCAAGTGGTGATACTCTAATGGGTTGTAACTTGTCAACAGACTCATTATCCCACACAAACACATTTACAGATATACCAGGATTTAGTTTTTCAAACAAGTCTATGTCTTCTATTTTAACAGGGAACTCAATGCCACTGAAGTTGAGTTCATTTACAAATTTGGTGTAGTTAGATACACGTTCAGGTTTTGATTTTATAAAGTGTAGTTTAGCAAGCACACACCACATGAAACAATAGTGGTCTTTGTTCTGTATGTTAACGACAGCCTTTTTGTTTGCAACCTCTGTTGGCAGTGGTATCCACGATTTACCTAATATAGGATGATACCTTGACTGCTTTAGTTGTAGTTCATGTACATGTCCTTCGTGCCAACCAGACCCCTTCATTTTTGCACTGTCAATTGCTAGGAGGAAGTCAGGTAATATTCTGTCTCTAAACACGTTCTCTAATTCCCTTATTGTGTTAACTGTGTGTTGTCTTGTCGAGATATATGATACAATCACTTCACCGTCTACTCTGGTAAATTCTATTTTAGCGACAACCTGAATCTTTACACTGCCTGTAAGAAGATTATTTTGTATGACAGAAAAAGAGTTTTTTTATTGATTCATAGACATTATTAGTATTGGATATAGGCAAGTCTGTTGTGTGAAACACATTACGTAGGCTTGATGAGCCTGATGGGCTTTGAGCATTGTCCGTCATTTTTTATTTGTCCGACAAAATAATAAATAAAAAAATATTACCACTGGCACACCATATGTAATACTGTATTAACTATAGTTATGGTAAACAAGTCAACCACTTCCCTGGTGTTTGTCTTGAAGTCTTGTCCTGCAGGTGTAATATCACTTTATTGAATGTAACACTTTCAATATAACAATGTAGTTTTCTTAGTTGATCAAATGTCTTTACACAGTGCCACAAACCAGTGCAAGTGGCCACTGTTAGCATTATAAACTTTAAAAGCATTTGTCTTAAGATCAACAGTCTCATAATCATAACGTGGTGATCCATCTGAATATTCCAAAGTAACATTATATGTCATGTATATCTTTATTGTCGGTGTTGTGAGTTTAAAGCTGGGTTCAAACACACGTGTTTTTAAGTCATAAAAACACTTAACATCTTTGAAGCACTCTGTAACATCAAACACTTGGGTTTGTCCGTCTGTCATTTTTTATTGGACAAACAAATGTATAAATTAATTTACTAACCCATACCCTGTGGGTTGATCTGTCTTTAAAATGAGCTTTAGATGCTTAGTCGATTTCAGTTTATTTTTTACATCATTCCGTTCATGCTTATTTGTGATGACATCATTCTCTCTGAGACAGTCTTCAAAGCTGTCACGATCCTTACAGTAAAACAAACAGATAAACTTTAACTGTTCTCGAAAATCTTTCAGTACAGCATTATATTTTTGAGTGAGAATCCATACACTAACATTTGCGTGTCTGCCACTGAAGGCAAGTTCTGCTAGAGTGTTTCTCTTCATAACAATGTCTTTCTCTGCAGAACAGTCATCAACAATAAACAGGGTTGGCTGTCCTTCAAATTGCTTGTAAAAATATTGTAGGTAGTCATTCAGTTTTTTCTCAGGGTCCACTAAGTAGATGTTGCTGTCAGTCCAAATGAATAAACGGTTGTGATAAGCTTTGTTGTGTTTGATTGTAGGACAGAATATTACAATGTTTTCGAAATGATGGATGTATCTTGTTTGTAATAGATTAAGTACAAATTCAGTTTTACCACACCCTGTGGCACCACAAAACAAACCACAGTGTGGGTCAAGCGTCATCAAGTTCATTTTAATACACAATATAATTTTAATATATGTGTCCACTTAGTCTGCACTCTTGTATGTTCAGTTGTGCGTCATAAATCAGATACAAATATATGTTTATTGCTGCAGCGGTTTCAACCTTTTTTTGTATCTGAATTGTAATCCCGTCACTACCGTTCTCAACAGTTCGACCCGACCCATGAAGGTAGTCATCTTCCGTACTACGAAGGTCTAACCAAAGAGCATACTTGTTTGTAAGGTATTGTGCGATCCTAACGTCATACAGATGTAAATCTTTACACGCAATGTTTGCTGGTTTATCTCTAATCCTTCCACCCGCAAAATACTTTGTGATCTCATCGTAGTGTTGATAAGGTAACAAACCTGAAGCGTACACTTGATTTGGACGGCCTTCGATTGTACAAGACAAATGTGTAATCTTTGGATTGTAGAATTTTTCTGAATCCCTTTTGTATGGAGCCGCTGGTTCAACAAACAACATGAGTATACCTTTCAGTGACCTGGCAGGTGTGTTCAAATTTATATTCCACATTGGGTCGCTCTTGTCTTTATTGATTAAACTGTGTCTAACTAATCACCCGGTCATAATAAATCGGCAGTTTTGACTGGTACTGATTTTGTATGAGTCTGGCTAGTTCAGTGTGTGTGACAATTTCATATTCCAAGGAGATGTTAGAAATCTTATATGATGAATTGAGATCAGATGATTTTATAATTTTGGAGTCATTGAAAGTTAGTTCAAAGCTCAGACAGTCATTCAGTGCTCCTTGGTAATAAGGCAAATGTGCTGTTAGAATTTCAAACTCAAGTGGAATGTAAAACCTGGTTCCATATGACCCCCACCCGGGTCTGCCCTGGGGGACTTGGGTGGGGTTAGGTATTTTTTAGTTCCCAGGGTCACCCTGGTCAGCCCCACAGGGTGGGTTTTTCTCTCTATTCTGGGGCATGTGTTTCTGTCTTTGGTTTGGCATCCTGTCTCGGAAGACAATGGAGTATATGCGCTTGCTGGGTCAGTCACTGGAGTGACCTCTCCAGGGCGCAAGCCTGGGCAAAGTGTATGGAGATCATGGGGTGCCCAGTCGTCAAGATCCCCCTCTCGGCCTCGCTGATGTATCCAAAGGAATGCAAAGCAGTACGTTTGGCACCAGTTTGGCTGCAGGAGCTGCCAGAACAGTGCGTGAATACAGGCAACTGTCTGCCTTCGGGGCTCCACTCCTGATTTGAAGGGTTTACTCCCCCACATTTGGCCGTTGGATCCAACCTGATCTCCTCCGTCCTCTAGCCGTTGGCTGTCAGAAACAGCTCATCCGCCTAGTGGTGCAATGTGAACACCACCCCCTCAAGTGGTTTAGCCCACCAGCTGAGGTGGTTTGCCAGGGTGTGGCGCTTGGAGCCAACACGAGAGAGATTAAGGAGATGGATGAGGACCAGTGATGCCCGTCCGTCCTATGTAGGACGCAGCTGCCGAACAGCAAAGGTGCTACCTCTATCCAGAGCCCCCCTACACCCCTGTCTACCCTTTGTCCATTCACCTGTATTCGCCTTTTTAAAACTCTCCCTACTGTCTGCACTGCCTGTAGCTCTTGATATTGGATGTGTGTTGCTAAATGGTCTTAGCTTTATTTATGCCCCATGTTGTAGGTTTATTTAATGTATTTGACCGGCTGGCGACATACATTCAATTTTCTGTTTAGTTTTTTTTTTTTCACAAGCAATGCAGGCACGTCCTGAGAAAGCCTTGTTGCTGTCGGGACGTTAAGCAATGTACAATCAATCAATCATGGTTCCATATGTTTCTGCCATTATAACGTCCTTGGCTGCTGTGGTTATCTTGTCTCCGGCATCGATTCGAAGTTTACCAATATTTTCAGACTGTATGCCTTGGTAAATACGATCCTCTCATTCTTCTCTTGTGAGCCACAAATCTTTGTAACAGTAGAACACATCGGAATCGTCAAGACTAAGCACTTCCTGTCCTTCAAGTTTTACTTTAATAGTTCTAACAATTGCTCTGCCAAGATTGTTAACTAATGTTCTGTTTACATCTGCGTCTGATGATAGTTCAATATTAAATGCAAGTCATGCAGTGCCAGGAACAATAACGTCACTGGGACCTAGGTTTGGAAATTTGACTGTAAGTGTTTGGTTTTGGTCTATGGTACTTGGATTATTTGTAATGACAATTGATTGTCTAATGCCCTTAACACCAAGAGGCTCACGTAGTTTTCTATATGGGTCTAACTTTGATCCGTAAGACTGTGTCATTTTTATTATGCACAATAAAAAATATTAAATTAATAAAACAATGGCAGCGGGAGGATTTGGTCATGAAGATTTTGAAATGGATGACATATATGATTTTGGTAATACAACAGATATGACAGATATGACTGGTACAAGAAATATTTACAGTTTACGTCATGAACTTTTAGAAACCAAAGTGAACTCGTTTTATGATCATGTTGGTGGCCACCCAGACAACATAGATCCTAATCAGTTTGAACTTGATGGCAAGGGTCATTTATATTTAAATACTGTTGACAAAGGAAAAGTACTATTGACGAACAAAAAAGACCCTGGTAAGTTTAGGGCTTTAAGTACAATTAAAAATGAAGGTGGTGTTGGCGCCTTGCGTCAACTTGGAATTGGAGGGTCTCCTGTCACGCCACGTCTTGTTAGTGCCCTCCATGACACGCAAACAAGATTACCAACAGGACAAGAAATTGAAATGGCAGCAGTAACAAGCCTACCAGAAATAGCAAACACCGTAATACAAGAAACCTCATTTACTGAAGGACAAATAAATGACGCTATGAAAACAATAGATGATCCACCTTTGTCAATGCGGGAGATTATGGGCTTGGATAAATCACTGCAGACGATAAGAGGTGAGATAGTAAATAATGTAGCCAAACTAGGTGAGCTTGATAAGCACATAGAACATGAAAAAGAAAAACTGGCTACCGCAGATAATGGGAATCTTGACACAGAAATGAAAGAAAGAATACAACACAGATTAAATGATTTGCAGATAGAAAGATCAGGACGGTTAGAAACAAATAGTATTGCAAGAGGAAAACAAGTTAACAGGATTAGAGAAACTATTCAGAAAATACTTCACGAAGACACAACTCTGGCTGAGAGACTTAAAACACTTTTCAGAGAGCAGGGTATCACAATTGCTAGTTTAATTACTGTTCTTGGATTTATTATCAGTACTGTTGTGTTGGCTGTCTCTGGGGGTGGTGGGGGTCCAGCACCACCAGGTCCGCCAGCACCACCCGCTCCAACTGATCCAAAAGGCTTACAGTCGTGGGTAAAGAAACAATTGTCTCGCATATCAGACTTGCTTAAAAAATTGGCTGTGAAAGCAATGGACGCTTTGCCTGGCATAATTAGCACAGTTGTCAGTTGGCTTATTACTACAGCAGCAAAGGTAGTTGGGTTTATGGCAGAACATGTGTGGGTCTTTTTGGTGACAGTAGGAGGGTTAATAACTGGGTATTTAATAAAACAGGTAAAGAAGTAATACCCCTAATCCAGTTAAGCCTATTACCAATGCAGTTCTCTCTGACTCATGTGTGTCAGGGGATGGTGTTGGATCCGGGGCTGACTGTACTGGTTGTATGGGTGCCAGGCTTGGGACAGGGGAAGTAACCGTGTGTAATGGTTTTAATGACTGTACATGTGTGGTTGTGGCCCCCAAGTTCACAGATTGATTGAGACCGAGTTTTTGACCAACACCTGCAACAATGATTTCATTATTATAATTTGTTATTGTACCCATTTGGAGTTGAAGATCAGACGGCAACATGTATAACCCGATGCCAACTACAAAGTCAACTTTTGATCTCGCATATCTGAGAACGTCTTGGTAGCGTTGTATGCTAGATGGGAGATCTACTGTTGAATTAATTGCATCTTCTAGATTTGCAAGAAATTGTTTTTGTGCTTCAAACTTACCACTCCCGTTTAAAATATTTGATTTTGTTAGTGATTGTGCACCTAGTATACACCAGACATATGTTCTGATAGACTCATTTACGCGCTCGACTCCTGCTTGAGTAAACCCATCACTCCTGTCTAAAATAAATGTGGTCCAGGCATTAGACTGCTTCTGTTCTATTGAGCCTAACCAGACATGTGATTTTGATGAGAATGAAGTGTAACCAGGGTAGTAATCTTGAGGGTATTGTCTGTGACTCGTAGCATAATACAATGTACCCATGCCGTTGTGATCATCAAGTTTTTATGTGAAGTCATACTTAGGGCTTATGTTCAATTCATTACAGATGCGTTCAAACGCTTTCATATCCATGGGGTTGTTAAACCTGTTGAAACTAGATTCAGTGGGCAGTGGTGTATGAAGTTCTGACAGTATTCTTCTTAATTGGTAATACGTGTGGAAACGATACACAGACCTAATGAGTTTGTTTGAGTGATTCAAGTGGTCTGTAAATGAAACATCACACCCTGTAGTTGAACACAGTATAGCAAAGTTGAGTTGGTTTTGAAACATCTGTAGTGGACTTGAAGACCACTTTCTTGCAGTTGCATCATCTGTTATTGGAGGGTTTATGTAATGATCAAAGGGGTTGGGTATTTTGACTTGAAATAAATCTTGTTCGTTTACAGCTGTATCGAGCTGATTTAGTTGAATTATTTTCTGTTCATAAGTAGGTGCAACATTGTATTTTGCATCCACGTTAAAATGAAATGCGTTTGTTGTGGTAATGGTTGTCGATTTAAATTCCATCCTTCTTTTTTATATGAGATAATAAAAATGTTTATTACCTTAACAAATCTTGACACAAGAAAACCGGTGTGGTTAACTAATGGGATTGATAATCGTGATGGTAACAAGGCTGTAGCTATCCATGAAATGTTTTATACAGTAAAGTGGTTTAATGTAACAGATGATACAAATTATAAAGTATTTTTTTTATGATATGACAAACTTTACCAGCTGGGTATTATGACTTTTGTACTATAGCTGAATGGTTTCAAAGTAAATTTAAAATTAAAGCAACTTTAAATCCAGCTAACCTACTTGTTACATTAGAATTTCCAAAAGATAGTCATTTTTCTTTATCAAATGCTCTTGTAACTTTACTTGGTTTTTTATTGCACATTTATAACATTTCCAAATGATGAAGATTGGAAACTGACAGATTTAAAACTATTTGCACCCAAAAAACAAAAAATAACTGGCAGATGTCCTGTTTATTTGGCAGTACACACAGTATTTAATGTGTATTTGAAAGAACTAAACACGACTGAGAATGTACACAATGGAAAACCATCAACTTTGTTGAGATGTGTGCCAGCTGGAACTGCTCCCTATTGTGAAAGTGTAGTTGTTAGATTTCCTGCGCAGTTTAAGAAATTAGGTTCCAGTTTCTTTGAGTCACTGTGTATATCTGTAACTAATCAGGATGACAAACCAGTTGTCATGCATGATTTTAGTGTAGTGTTAGAAGTTAAATAATTTTATTTTTGTTTATAAAAATGAGTGGTGGTCCAAAGCCGAGAATCATACCAGTTGCATGTCCGGTAACAGAGTTGAAAGATTTGGCAGACGTACAGGATTTTGAGAAGGAGGGAGAAATTGGAGAAATATATGGTTTTGAACTTGATTCAACTGACATGTACAAGCGGAAAGTAATTGTTGACATGAAAGACGGTGAAAGACAGATTCCTAAACTTGGTCAGCTGCGTGATGTTACTGTACCAGTTGCGCCTACTCTTGTAAATAATGTGCCCTACAACTTAATACATGTTGGAAATAAGTGGGTAGTTTCACCTGTGCTGCCTGCGCCTACGCCAGCACCCACAATTGACTAGGACATAAAGTTTGAATTTATTAGTCCTTATGTATATACTGATGATGAAGGCGCCTTAGTGTTTAGGAAAGTTGTTAACTCTGGGCCGCTGATTGTAAGCCTTGTTCCAAGCTTTGCCCCAGACAACAATAGCAGAGATAAACTGAAAGTACAGGAGTATGAAAAAAGACGGTATCTTCTTACAAATAGTTTTTTCACCAGCAAACTTTGCCATGGCAAAAGAAGTGACAATAGTATTTGAAATTATCATGAAATCTGTAGCTTCTGTAAAAGAGGCAGATATTGCACAGGGAATAAAACTAACTTGGGATGACTCTGTGCAAGAATCATCAAAGGTCTTTATTGCTATTAAAAAAGGGGTTGAAATAGAGGTTTCAAGCAGTATTCCCGCTGTCAAGGTGGTGGTAGACAAAACTTTTGTTCGTCTAAGTTACATAAACCTTGAACACATTGATCTTGTTTCGTTTTATTACGCCAGCAAATTGTATACTTTTGACGAGTTACAAAATGTAATCACTGATTAAATAAAAAATATTTGACAATAAAAAAAATGGTAAACTTCTATCCACAACTACCAACGCTTGAGACTGTGTCATCGCTTGCACCTGATCCACATGCGCCAATTGCATCAGATAAAACATTACAGGCAGATGCATTTCGTTTAATGAATATTACAGAAGCAATTAAATATTTGGAAAGTGAAGAGGCAAGGTACACTAGGTGTAAAAGGAGGTATCAGACAGTATTTAATTCTGTACAAAACACTTCAATGGCTGTTGGTGCAGTTTCAGCTGGATGTTCTGTAGGGGGTATTGTTCTGTTTGCCACAGGAATTGGAAGTTTAATTGGAATTGCAGTTGAGGGTGTTAGCGTTGCTACATGCCTGGCTTGCTTTGGTTTGGAAGCCCTAAACAAGAGGTTGCACACGAAATTACAGAAACATGAAGCATTGAGTACTTTGGCGGGTGCAAAGCTGAGCAGTATGAAATTTATTATCAGTAAGGCATTAAATGATAATTGTATTGATGACGAAGAATTTAAGAGAGTGCAGGATGATTTGAACAATTATAAGAAATAGAAGTCTGAAATTCAGAATAAGATGCGTAGTCAATCTCCCGTGAATGTTGAAGAACTAAAAAAAGTTTTTCGTTGCCCTTGTATCTTAGTAAAAAAGACTTAGTATACGTGACTAGAGTCAAGTTGTTATTAAGTACTTGTAAGTAATTAGGGTAAGTAATTAATAAGTTCTTAATGGTAAGTAGTTAATAAGTTCTTATGGTAACTCACTTAAAGGTTACCTTTAAGTGAGTTGTGACTTATTGTTTTACTTGAGGCCACTTGGTAGTTTCTTATCTAGCTGTTTTTCAGTGCCTGTATAGTGTAAAGTATAACCACCAGTTGATTTTCTAATTCCTCAAAAACCAGACATAAGTATATAAGCCCCACATGTAGAACCGTTTTGTAAATGACTGCTCTCTTTTGAAAAGTAATATGTCCCCTTGTTGATCTTTGACACAACTTAGTGATTTGAAAAGCTGTAGCTATGAAAAGGCCTTTGACGGCTGAGAGCTTTTCAAAAGCACAGTCCCGTTGTGGCTTGTGCCTGAATTGAAAAGGAATGAAATGTGTCCCCTCTATTGTATAGCGGTGTGAGGCGTTCACAAAAGGCGATCAACCGTGACATCAGCTGTCAGATTAGACTCAGGCTTACGGTAAATTGTACTGACGTGTGTGTGTGTGTGTAAGTGAGTGTGTTTGTGTGTGCGTCTGTTTGTGTGTGTATGTTGTGTGTGTATGTATGTTTGCTTGTTTGTTTGTGTGTTATGTTTGTTTGTGTGCCTGTCTGTTTGTGTGTGTGTGTGCAAGATATTACTTGTTAGTTTCTTATCAAACTGTTTTCCAGCTGCCTGTTTATAGTGCAGAGTATGACCACCGTTTGATTTCTCGGGAACCAGTCAACTTCGAAACAAGCTGTCTTCTTGAGTGTATGACAGCTCTCAGTAATAGCCTTTTCAAAAGCCTTAGAGCCGGCTTATTCATAAAAGTGTCCCCTCTCGCATTGAATAGCGACGTGCCACTGTGCGGCGCGTGGCAATGATTAGACAACACAAAGGTAAACAGGTGAGCTGGCTTACAAAATGACATGTGCAAGTAGCTCATAGGTTGTGTGTACGGGTGTTAGTCAATTTACATTTAATGAAGGGTGAACACATAATTGGAAAAATTAAAAATTCCTTCTTGAATATCGAGTCAGGTGTGGTACATATCCATCTAGCAGTTCAAGATTTGAAAAGGTTCTGAAAAATGTTGTCGAAACATTGTGATATGGTAAATACATTATAACTGCTACACATATTTTATTCTGACGTGTCATGCCTTTTCATGCCTAGAGTGTTAGCAACGGATGGTGGTGTGATTGTACATAGTAACCCTGCTGTCGCAGTCATGTGAGCTAATTAAGAGAGATAGAAAGAAAGAGAGGACTGAAGTATTATTAACACTATGACTGAGTTAACCCCTTAAATTATTATTTTTGATTTTCATAAAATTGTGGCCGTTTTAAAAAGCAATGATTTAGGGGGTAAATTCCGATGGTATTTGTGTGGGGAACGTGGATAATGAGAGTTCTAAAAGTTATAATTAAGGGGGTTAACTCAGTCATTGTGTTAATGCTGGTTCAGTCCACTCATTATTTCTATCTCTGTGTATGTTTTCCGTTCATGCGTGTATATGGAAAGAAACTTCGAGCGTACATTTACTAACTCGTATTTTATCATTAATGCACATAAAGACCTCGGCTAATATTGCAGTGTATGAGCAGATTTCGCGTTTCCGTTTTGACAAATGCAAGTATCAAGACTGACATTTTTTGGCCTGCAAGGGAAGGAACTGAAAGTGTATTAAGCAAATTCATGACTATTGAGTGTTATCAACACGTGTGAAAGAAGGGGAAACTGTAAGAAGTGGGTACATACTAACATACGCATGCATAGAACAACACAAACCAGACACGTACAAGGGCAGAAGATACTTTAATATTAAGAATAAATGACATTCCAGTTCGTTTTCTTCACATACAGACGAATAAGAACCACTACCAACGAATATGCGGTGCCCCCCAAAAGTTAAAAAATGACCCTTTTCTGGTTGTTTAGTGTCTGGGTGTCCGATGATACGTTACAACGGTGGCACACCTCTATGCCGCAAAACCACACCTTGCCATTTGAGGATAAGAAGAACGGACAGCCGTATGGTAAGAAGATGCCACTGCACATAATACTGCATAGAAACATAAGCCTCCCCCCTCCCCACCTATCGATGGCTGTGGTCGTAACCCATCAGTTTTCACATCAAGAGATAAGTAAAACATTATCAGAAAGCGCAGCACAACGGCGAACTCCGTGCCTAGAACAACGAATCTAAAGCAGCAGTCAAACATTTGTATCAGAAAGCGCAGCACAACGACGAACTCCGTGCCTAGAACAACGAATCTAAAGCAGCAGTCAAACATTTGGCGCGCTCCATGCCATGCAGCTGATTAGGGCCACGTCAGGGCACAGAACTCTTAACGGCACAAGAGAACACTGCTACGCCTGAAATTCCATGAATGGTTACTTTTTTTTCCCCCAAAGAATGATAATTCTGTTTCTGGGGCTTCATTACAAAAATCTGAAAAACGTCCATGTTGGATGTGAAGTTAAAAGAAAAAAATAAAGGCAAAGCCATTATAGCTCACGTGTCTGACCAATTTACATGTGTGACCTTTGTCACAAGGGCTGGCTTTTTCAGCAGCAAAATCCATGTTTTCTGAAAATGTAAAGAAGTACCCAACGGAGAAAGAAATACGCTTAGAAAAGACGGGTACAACACAATTTATTAATATTTCGGGTAAATACCCTTTGTCAAAATAGACAAACAAACAGAGAGATTAGAGGGTTGCCACATTCCTTCTGCCAATGAAGATAAGTAGCGGCTAATCTCTCTGTTTGTTTGTTTGTCTATTTTGATAAAGGGTATTTACCCGAAATATTAATAAATTGTGTTGTACCCGTCGTTTTTAAGCGTGTTTCTTTCTCCGTTGGGTACTTCTTAGCATATTACACGCTTGGCAGTCACCTTTTTGGTCTGGACTGAAAATGTAAGCATTTTTCACACATCTGTCGCCCACCCCCCCCCCCCACCCCCCACACACACCCTTCCGTAACCCTTCACCTTTGCGATGAGTCGATTAGATTAGTATGCATAGGAAGGTCTTATCATCAGCTATCTTTATACCAAATGTGGTTGAAAAATTTGCAGAAATTTGGGAATGCCTACAATTTTATCAAAAATCAGATTTTACACACATGTGCCAGCTTCTTGTGACCTTTCCAAGAGGTCATCCGAATTAGTATGCGTGGATAGGGCTTACCATCAGGTATCTCTGTCCCAAATTTGGGTTTTAAGTTGTGAATAGTATTTGAGAAAGAAACATTTTTTGTCAAAATATGGCTATTTTAGACCTATTTCCTGAGCTCTCGTGATCCTTGACCTTTTCGAGGGATCAACCAAATTAGTGTGCATTGAAAGGTCTTCCCATCAGGTATCTCTTATAGCAAGTTTGGGTTTAAAGTTGTGAATAGTATGCATAAATAGGTCTTACCATCAGGTATCTCTGTACCAAGTTTGGGTTTTAAGTTGTGAATAGTATTTGAGAAAAAACATCTTTTGTCAGAGTATGGCTATTTTAGACCTATTTCCTGACCTCTCATGACCCTTGACCTTTCCGAGGGATCAACCAAATTAGCGAGCATAGAAAGGTCTTCCCATCAGGTATGTTAAACAAAATGGCCACTCCTTTACTATTTGTATCATTACCACACAAAATACATTCAAAACCCCACATGGCCCTTAGCATGCGTGTCTCCTGCAGAAAATAGATGGAAGCTTTGATCTTTCTGAGGTAATCGAATACATCTTTCATTTTCTGATACTGGCCTAAACCATTTGCATTAAAGGTGCATATTTTCAGTGGGTTGTCATTAGAATTATCCGTAACACATGTTAAATATATTTGCAACAGTTACATGCAGCAGAATGCACATGACCACACTGGCGGACTGTACTATCAATATAGAGCAGCAGGCTAATGCAAACAAAAACCAGATAAGTAGCCAGACAGACAGAAATGGCTAAACAAATACAGAGGGCAGGAAAAAGCACAAGACTCGTACGAAAAATCTTCCATACCATAATAATTATATACTAATGGTCAAAACTTAAGGGCCACCCCACTTTTTGTGTCGTTGTTTATCGTCGTAAGTACGCTATTAAAATACAACGTTCTTTCGATCCAAATGGGTTAAAATTTGACCTTAGTCCACTGTACAGGGAACAATAGACATTAATTCATCAATTTCCACGAACGTGTTGAATACACTTGAAACATCGTCATTTTTTTGTGAAAAGCTGTGAGTATCAAAGGCAGGCAGGTGTAAAAACTCGGTAAAGTCGTGATGCACGTGCTAAAGGTGACAGTCGTGAACACTGAGCACTTCTGTTTCGCTACAAATATCGGTACAGTAGGGGCATAATTGCCACTTTCCTAACCTTGCCACCATGACAAAGCCTAACGCCAGTAGATCAAGGCCGGGCGCTAGCATGGCTGCAGGATGGAATTTCCGGACGAGAAGTTGGGAGACGTCTTGGGGTGTCCCATTCAGTGATCCAGAGGCTGCTGGCACGATTCCAAGAAACTTGAAGGGCAGAACGACGACCCTGCTCAGGACGCCCGAGCTGCACAAGCAGAAGGGAGGACAGATACCTAAGTGTGGCGGCTCTTGCGACCGAACTGTCACGTCAACCACTCTGCGACGTCAACTGATGCAAGCTGCAAACGTTAACGCAGCAGAAGCACAGTCTGCCGACGTCTGCTCAATATTGGCCTGGCTTCATGCAGAGCAGCAGTGAGAATACCCCTCATTCCAGCTCATTGCAGAGCCCCTGTTGCCTGGTGTCGTCAACATGTCAGGTGGAACGGACTCCAGTGGACTCGGGTTCTGTTTACTGATGAGTCACGGTTTACTGTGTCCTTCAACGACGGCAGGGTGAGGGTCTGGAGACGCCAGGGCGAGCGATTCACGGATGGATGCGTCCAAGAGGTGGATCGCTACGGAGGCGGCTCAGTCATGGTCTGGGTAGGCTTCAGCAGGGAATTCAGGACCCCCCTCCACGTCATCCGATGCACCCTGACTGGACTGCGCTATCGGGACGAGATTGTGCAGCCCCTCATCCAGCCAGCTCTCCAAGCCATAGGCGACAATGCTGTTCTGCATCACGCCCGTGTGGTGGATGAGTACCTTGAGCACCGGGGTATCATGAGGATGGAGTGGCCAGCTCGTTCACCTGATCTGGCTCCCATCGAGCACCTCTGGGACGTGCTGGGGCAACGTGTAGTCGGCAACCACCCCCCCCCCCCACCCACCCACCCAGCTGACTCCGTTCCTGCATCAAGAGTGGGGTGCGATCCCATAACATGTTCTCCGAACCCTGGTGAACTCCGTGCGTTAACGCTGTATTGAATTCTTGGCTGCAAACGGTGGGTACACTCGCTACTGACTGGACCAGTCTTGTGTGACTTCAAATGACGGGTGGGTGAACATTTTAACATACTGCTTTTGTTACAATTGCTTGATTTACTCAAAACTTAAATGAAATTGTTACTGAATAAATTAGCAAAGTACTGACTGCAAGTATTGTTACATTATTTGTGTGGTGTTGTCAGTGCATCTGCAATAAAAAGTGGCCCTTAAGTTTTGACCATTAGTATATTTAACAAAAAGAAAAAGTGTTCTGAAACCCGTACCAAACCCCACGGTAGAGGGAGACAGAAGATCCGAAATCCATGAAGAAATGGCCCCTGACCCTCCCAATAATAACAGTGGAACTTATTAGAAAGCAGAAACAGTTGTGCTGGGGATCGCTTTGGTGACTGGCAAATGTTACACACTCAACACAGGTAATATTCGACACATGTAATGAATCTACTATGGTTTATCACAGAGATAGGAGATAGAATAGAAATTGGAGATTTCTAAGACAGGCTTTCCATTGTCTTAAGTTAACCCCTAATTAATGGCTAATTGGGGTGATCTCCCTTTATCACCTCTCACAAAAAAGTCCCTGCCTTCTCAGTACATTCAGTACATTTTCAAATCGTCAAAGCGTTTCTTCAATGAGTTGTCAACCCCTGGTCCTTCAGGAATTGGAGAATCCTAGGTCAAGATTTCCATTGTCTTAAGTTGACCCCAATTAGCCATTAATTAGGGGTCATCACGACCATCATCATGACAAAACCTTTCCTCAGCCTAACATCACAAATGTATTTTGAGAGATCGACAGGGTTGATTTCTGAGGAACACTATTTTCTCACTCAGGCAGGATTTCTTGGGAACCTGCTAGCCAACAGCGGCTGACTGAGCCAGGGCACCAGTCGCACAACACAAGGGCAAAATATATCTGTCTTTCTAATAATAGGGTCGATTTATGTAAAATAGGTGCAACTAATTCAACTGAAGTGTTTTTGGGATCGGCTGTCAACCCAAGTTGTTGGTCTCACAACACGGGAAGGGGGGGGGGGGGAGGTGTGTGAAATATGTATTTATTTTCTAATAATGAGGTCATTTATGTTAATAGGATAGTGTGTTCTGACATTCCCCATGCTCTGAATGCCCCCAGCCCCGCCTCACTGCGTCGACAGAGGCATATATAATCACTTGATAAGTTACCTACAACTTTGTAAGTAACTTCAAAGTTACTTCTTTAAGTTCTTACACGTGACTTAAATAAGTACTTGTAAGCAACTTCACATAGGTTCTTATAAGTTCTTTGTCTCAAGTAATTAGGTTACTTGGTCAATTTTGTTAAGTTACTTGGACAAAAAAAAATATCTTTTTCTCAATAATAATCTGGAGGTGGAAATCAGATGCCTGTGTTGATACATATTCAGTCAAGCAATACCAGGATGTTTTATTTACAGTCGGGGGGGGGGGGGGGGGGAAGGGGGGGGGGCAGCCAAGTGCACTTCTATTCAAATATTTTAATAACCCAAGCTGAAAACCGGATCAGCTGACTGCCTTTCAAGTCTAATGTATAGACAGGCCTTTTATAAAGACAACAAAATAACTTTTTAAAATTATAGTCAGGAGGTAGAGCTGATGGGGTTAAATAGGTGCAACATATCTGTGAATTGTATAGGTGCAACATATCTCTGTGAATTGTATGACAAAAATAAAGAAAAACTTATCTTTACTTGCTTAGAAGACCTTGCACTTTTTCCATGGTCTCTTTCACCCCTAACTTTTTCCCTTCTTCTAAAAAAGATGTCTTTAGTTCTTCAAAATTCACAGGTTGACTACACATCTTATTTTGAATTTCAGACATCTGTTGTTTGTAATTACTCAAATCATCCTGCACTCTCTTAAACTCATCATCAACGATTTTATTGTCCTCTAAAGCTTTACTAATAATAAGTTTAATACTGCTCTGCTTTGCTCCAGCAAGAGTACTCAATGCTTCATTCTTTTGCAACTTCTTATAAAATCTTTTGTTAAGGGCTTCTAAACCAAAGCATGTCAGACATGTAAATTTACTGACACCATCAAGTGCAATCCCAATGACACTCCCCACTCCCGTTGCAAACAGAGCTACACCACTGACAGAGCAACCAGTGGAAACAGCACCGACAGCCATTGTTGCATTGTGTATAGAATTGAAAGCCATACTATACCGTCTTTTACACCTGGAGTATTTTGCCTCTTCACCTTCCAAATATTTCAATGTTCTGTAATATTTATTAAACAAAATGAATCAGCCTGTAATCTTTCATCAGGTATTTGCGGATTCAAGGGCACCATTGTTTTATAACAAATAAAATATTTCAAAATAAACTTAATCAGTTATAGCAGTCTTCAAAGTTATCACAATCTTTACAGTAAAACAGATAAACTTTAATTGCTCACGAACATCTTTCAGTAAAGCATTATATTTTGGAGTGAGAATCGAGACACAAATGTTTGCATATCTGCCACTGAAGGCAAGTTCTGCAAACAGCTTTTTTGGAGACAGAAGTGAGAGTTGAGTGCTGGGTGAGGACAATGCTCCCGTCCACCCGGATGGGTGCTGCTGCCAGGTTTACAAAGGTACTACCTCTCTCTAGACATCCCATACACTCCTTCTTTTTTTCCACCCCACCCGGGTCTGCCCTGGGGGACTTGGGTGGGGTTAGGTACTTTTTAGTTCCCAGGGTCACCCTGGTCAGCCCCACAGGATGGGTTTTCCTTTCTATTCTGGGGGCATGTGTTTCTGTCTACCCGATGTCCATTCATCTGTATTTGCCTTTTTAAAACTCTTCCTACTGTCTGCACTGCCTGTAGCTCTTGATATTGGATGTGTGTTGCCAAATGGTTTTAGCTTTATGTTGTAGGTTTATTTAACGTAGTGGACCGGCTAGCGACATACATTCAATATTCTGTTTTTTTTTTTTTTTTTTTTTTTTTCACAAGCAGTGCTGGCACGTCCTGAGAAAGCCTTGTTGCTGTCGGGACGTTAAGCAATGTACAATCAATCAATCAATTCTTTTTTTCCCCCTCATAATTCTGTTCTGCCTGTGCTAGTTTCTCTGCAGCTTTGTTGTGTCATCTCATTTTTTTGCACTTTCTTCTCTACTCATTTTGGAAAAGAGGTAACTTGATCCACTGAAAGCAAGTGCATTAACCACAGCACCACCAACGATAACAGTTAAAGTTGCCATATTTTTTATTTACATAGATACATTTTATGGAATAATTACCTGCTTAACAAGAAAATATTTTGTTGCAATCGATGCTGTAACAACCGAAACTAGCTTAGCACTGTCCTCGAAATCTAGTTTGCCCAGGTCTGATGAACGCATTTTGAGAAGACTCTGCCCTAGCATAGTGTATGTCCACTTAAAACGGCAGAGTGATAGACGAGGTTTATTAGGTTCTTTGTGTTGCTCATTTTCTTATGCCACAAAATTAAAATAATAAATTTATTCATTGCATGAAAAATGGATCAAAAGCTTTTGGTGCTGCTGATAATGTGGAGACTTCTTGCTTTTGTTTTTTGAGTTTCTGGTTTTTTGGACACTGTGCTATTTTTTCCATAACTTGTAACCTACGTAACCAACTCCAACAACAAATCCGCCAACAAAGTATTTTGCTATTCCAGGTTTAGGCTGATGGGTGAGAGGCTCAGTTGTTATTCTCTCACTTTGTTGTGGTGGTTGTGGTAGCAGTTGGGGTAGGTCAGTTACATGAGTCTTTTCCGTTAACACCTGTAGCTGTAATTAATTTTGTTTATTCCACTCAGCTACTCTTTTTCCCGCCTCAACTCTTCTGGGTTTTTTAGCCTTAGTTACTGTTTGAATTTGAGTCAAGCTGGGTTGTGGGGTCATCTGATGGTCCTCCATTTTCTTCTATTTTCAAATTTATTTTAGAAAAATCAACATGACTCCCAGTAATGAGTAAGGTTACAGCGGGGGTGAGGTAATTTCCAAATTTGTAAGACACAAGGCATGCTAATTTGCCAATTGAACTTGAAACAATAGGATTGCTTTCAAGATCATGTGATAGACTGTCAGTGTCTACAGGTAAGAAGTAACTAACTGTTTTTGTATACAGGCACATGAGCGATCGACTTAAGTCATGGGTCATTAGTGAACCAATGTGATTTTCATATTTAGTGTGTAGCTTATCTCCTGAGAGGTGGGTGATTCCATTTCTTTTGTTGTGTATTGTTTCCCAAGATAAGCTTTGATTTCCCAGAAACTACAACAGAGAGAAGACGTTCTTTTTGTGAGTCTAAGTCCTTATTCTCTACAGCACAGATATCACTCAGAAGTAGAAGTTTGTTCTGATAGATTTTATTAAATAACAAAAAAATAAAATGAAACAAAATTCATGCACTTTAGGTTTAGGCTGTTTCAGATTGTCATAAATCCTCATATAACCCTTGTAAGCAAAACACATTTCACAAGCACATTTCACAAACATATTTCACAAGCACAACACAGGTCATCCCGCGTAATAGCGATTGTTCGAAAAGACTGACAGTATACTGCAAAGCGTTGGTTTATAGCGGGTAGGGATGCCACGCACTTCAGTAATCTGCACAGTTTAAAACCGGTTTGGTCCGTCTTTGTGAAAGGCCTGTCCCCAGCTAGGCTTGCCTTTAGAAATGCAGGAATTAACAGTCAAACCTGGTCTGACTTGCAAAGAGGGGCCTGACTAAAAAGAAGATGGTTTCCTTGTGCCCATCTTGATTACATCAAAGCTTGCCTCGCACTACCATGACCTGGCTGTGAATAGAACATTCTGGTATTGCTTGACTGAATATGTATCAACACAGGCATCTGATTTCCACCTCCAGATTATTATTGAGAAAAAAAGATTTTTTTTTTTGTCCAGGTAACTTAACAAAATTGACCAAGTAATCTAATCACTTGAGACAAAGTACTTATAAGAACTTAAGTGAAGTTACTTACAAGTACTTGTTTAACTTATAAGTACTAGAAGAGGTAACTTTGAAGTTACTTACAAAGTTTTAGGTAACTATTTAAGTGACTATATATGCCTCCGTCTACGCGGCAAGGGGGGCGGGGTACATTTGGGCATGGGAAATGTCGGATCACACTAGCCTATTAACATAAACGATCTCATTATTAGAAAACAAATGCACATTTCACCCCTGTGTTGTGAGACTAACAACTTGGGTTGACAGCCGATCCAAAAAAACACTTCAGTTAAATTATTTGCACATATTTTACATAAATCGACCCTATTATTAGAAAGACAGATATTTTACCCTCGTTTTGTGTGGCTGGTGGCCTGGCTCAGTCAGCCGCTATTAGCTAGCTGGTTCCCGAGAAATCCTGCCTGAGTGAGAAAATAGCGTTCCTCAGAAATCCAACCCTGTTGATCTCTCAAAATACATTTATGATGTTAGTCTGAGGAAAGGTTTGTCATGATGATGGTCGTGATGACCCCTAATTAATGGCTAATTGGGGTCAACTTAAGACAATGGAAATCTTGACCTAGGATTCTCCAATTCCTGAAGGACCAGGGTTTGACAAATGATTGAAGAAACGCTTTGACAACGATTTGAAAATGTACTGAATGTACTGAGAAGACAGGGACTTTGTGAGAGGTGATGGAGGGTGATGACCCCAATTAGCCATTAATTAGGGGTCAACTTAAGACAATGGAAAGCCTGTCTGAGAAATCTCCAATCTCTAGAATTGGTCACTGACGTAGCACGAAGCGCACAGTTTCTGAGTCACTATGAAGACAGAGGCATGACTGCCTTTGGCCGCAAGAAGAAGACAGACGTATTGACTACTTGGCTTCACGAGGCTGCGTGCACTACTTGGCAATTGGTGGGAGGAACTTGTCCTCATTGCTGCCAGCCTCTGCCTTTTGATGAAGCTGTGAGGTGAAGGCCTGCTTGGCGTCCCCTCCGACCTCCAGGTTTAGCTTCTCCACTTTCTCAGACACCACCTCCGAGTTCTCTGACATCTTGCGCCCGCCCTTGCCACTCCGGGTACTGGCTTCTGTTAACAACCATTCATTACATGCAATCACATGGGCAGCGAAATCAAAATCGTTGTCTTACAATTTCCGTTTAACTCATTCAAGACTGACGGTTGCGTGGATTTTCCTGCGTATATGGCACGTCTGAAAATGACTTAAAGTTGAGATTCAGTTTTTTGGTTCCGACCCGCTCGTGTTTAAGAGAAAAAAAAGACTCTCGGGAACCAGCTTGGGCCCTGAGCTCACCGAGTTCGTTCAGTTTGAACTCCGTCATGCCAGGGTCTAAATAAGGCGCGCAGCAACTGTAGAGTCCATTCCAGTGTACACCGTGGACAAAGCATGAAGTCACAAGAGAACTCCTATGAGCTTTCTCTCTCTCCCTTGGCTTGACTTCGCGAACGAAGATTTTATAGGAGTTGCCCACGACGTCTGCAGGCTTGTTCGTGGCTGCGGAGGCCAATCCGAGACAGGCAGGTTCGACCGCAGAGGCTGCAGGGGAAGGTATGGCCAGGGTTCTGAGCTGCGGCATCTCTGTTTTTTCTCCTGAGCCGCTTGTCCTTAAGGCTAGCTCTGTGAGAGTCCTCAAAGGAGACAGCTGCCTTGTAAATGGTGGAGCGCCAGGTGTCACGGTCCGCAGCCGCAAGCGAAGACCACTGGTGGTGGTCGATTTGGCAGGCACTAAGTGACTTCTTGAGACAGTCTTTGTATCTCTTCTTTGGTGCCCCTCTGTCACGGTGTCCAGTAGCAAGCTCGCCGAACAGGGTGATCTTTGGTAGGCGATGATCCTCCATCCTGGAGACATGCCCCGCCCAGCGGAGCTGTGTCCGCAGCAGCAAAGCCTCGATGCTTACAGTTTCAGCCTGTTCAAGGACCTCGACGTTGGTGACATAGTCACTCCAGTGAATGCCCAGGATGGTACGCAGGCAGCGCTGGTGGAAGCGTTCGAGGAGTCGTAGTTGGCTGCGGTAGAGGGCCCAGGACTCGGAACCATACAGCAGGGTGGTGAGGACCACAGCTCTGTACACGCTGATCTTGGTGCCTGTTTTCAGCTGTTGATTGTGCCACACCCGCTTGAAAAGTCGCCCGAAAGCGCTGTTCGCTTTTGCCAGCCTGCTGTCAAGCTCCTTGTCCAGCTTGGCGTCCGACGTGATAATGCAGCCAAGGTAAGTAAACTGGTGCACTGACTTTAGTTCAGACTCGCCAATGGTGATGTGAGGAGGGCGATACACTGTCTTGGGTGCCGGCTGATGGAGGACCTCTGTCTTTTTCAGACTGACCTCGAGTCCAAAGAGCTGGGCAGCATCTGCGAAGCAAGACGTGATGCGCTGCAGGGCTCTCTCTGTGTGTGCAACGAGGGCAGCATCATCAGCAAAAAGCAGCTCACGAATCAGTTGGTCTAGGGTTTTCGTGTGGGCCTGCAGTCGTCTGAGGTTGAACAGGCTGCCATCGAGACGATACCTGATGTACACTGCATCGTCATCATCGAGGTCCACTGTGGCCTGCTTCAACATCATGCTAAAAAAGATGGTGAAGAGGGTCGGTGCCAGCACGCAGCCCTGCTTTACGCCGTTGAGAATAGGGAATGGTTCCGAGAGGTCATTGTTGAGTCTGACCTGGCCTTGCTGGTCCTCGTGTAGCTGGACAATCATGTTGAGGAACTTTGGGGGACAGCCAAGTCGCTCCAGGATCTGCCACATGCCTTGCCTGCTCACAGTGTCGAACGCTTTTGTTAGGTCGACAAATGTTACGTACAGACCTTTGTTCTGCTCGCGGCACTTCTCCTGTAGCTGTCTCAGCACAAAGACCATATCGGTGGTGCTCCTGTTTGCTCTGAAGCCACACTGGCCCTCTGGGAGTTGGTCTTCAGCGATGGCAGGTACCAGCCGATTCAGGAGCAGCCTTGCAAGGATTTTCCCAGCAATGGACAGCAGGGTAATTCCCCGATAGTTGGAACAGTCAGACTTCTCGCCTTTGTTCTTGTACAGGGTGATAACGACTGCATCACGGAGATCTTTTGGTAGTGTTCCTTCCTCCCAGCAGCAGAGAAAGAGGTCATGGAGCTTGTTGTGCAGTGCTGTGCCTCCATGTTTCCAGATCTCTGGTGGTATTCCATCGATGCCTGCTGCTTTGCCACTCTTGAGCTGGTGGATGGCTGTGAGGGTCTCTTCAGCGGTGGGCGGTTCGTCCAACTCAACCTTTACTGGGAGGTGTGGGATTTGTAGGACGACTGCTTCTTGAACAGTGCGCTCAGCGCTGAAGAGGCTATGAGCTTTACACAGGAACTAATCCTGTAGCAGACGATACCTACAATTAATCAGCCGGAACATTTGAGAGTCACACTCAATGCATCTGTATTGTCTGACAGAAGTTGTCACAGTCCGATGCCACAGGTGCATATAGAGTGTTGCTGTAAAATGAATCGTCCAGTTATTTTGTCAGTATTATCTGCTATAGGATTAGTTCGATTGTAAGCCTACGTAAAGCTGATAGGCGTTCACTTGGGACTGCAGTTTGTCTCATGTTCTGTGTGCACTGGAATTACTGCGCGTCTTATGTAGGAAGTGGACTGACCGAGTTCACACTGCGCCAGCTCAGTTAGTGAGGAGTTTGACCGACTTTAGAGTAATGTAGCTGGGTCCTGAAAAGTTTTTCAAAAACACGTGCGGGACGGATGAAAAAGTCTCAAACTCAGCTTTACAGGTTATTTATTTATGTATGTGTTCGTGCGCGCGCGCGCGCACGTTCTGGAGAAAGGCCGGTATTGCGAATTTGGACGTTATATGTTGCAGATGTAGTTCACAAGTTACGAGGCAAATGCTATTGAAGAAAATGTCCTATATAAGGTTAGAAATCTATTTTGGTAGAACTGGCACGCATTTCTTTCACCAAGAACAAGATTGACAAGAAAATCCTGTACACTCGTCCATTGCAGAGGGGTCGATACTGTGCTATATATACTGATCAACAACAACAACAAAAACCCGCGAAGTAGCCCCTTCAAACCACATTTAATCCAACATTTGAAAGTCGATTTCGGACAAACCATACAACGGATGTTATCGACATTTTAGGAATGAAATCATGGACACCAGCGTAATCAATGCTGAAGTTTATTCTGTATTTGGAGCAAGCATGGCACAGCACAAAGTCAAAATGGCGTGTAACCCCCATTGGCGTTGATGACGGCTTGGCAGCGTCAGCGCATAGAGTGCATCAGGTGGTTGACAGCTGCCCTGGGGATGTTGTTCCAGACCTGGACTATGGTATTCTCCAGGTCTGCGGCTGTCGTTGATCTGGGGCGTACAGCGTTGACCTCCCTTTGCAGTTGGTCCCAGAGACGTTCGATGGGATTGAGGTCCGGGCTGAGGGCAGGCCAGCGCATGATTGGGATGTTGTGCTGCTGCAAAAAGTGCTGGGTGATACGTGCAGTGTGTGTACGCGCATTATCTTGCTGCAAGATGACGTTTCTGCGTCCCTGAGAAAATGGCAGGACATAGTAGTACTTGGTCAATGTAGCGCTGAGCTGTGATGCCATTTCCGCGACCTGGTACGAGTCCACGGAAGAACACAGGTCTTACTGTCTGGTTCCGGGTAATCCCACCCCAAATCATCACGCTTCGCCTGCCTCTGGCATTGTTCTCCAGCACACAGCCATCAGCATAGCGTTCACCCCTTCTCCGCCATACTATTATGCGCCCATCTTCATGGCTGATGCAGTAGCGGCTCTCATCCCTAAACAGGACGTTCTGCCACTGTCGCCAGGTCCAGTCGACATGAGCCTGTGACCACTGTAGGCGTGCACGGCGATGACGGTCAGTAAGAACAGGTCCACGGGCTGGTCGGCGGTTGTGCAGAGTATGCTTCTCTAGCCGTCGTCGCACTGTCTGGCCACTGATGGTTGCCGATACTTCTCTTGCTGTTTCCTCGACCGGCTGAAAGCGATTTCACACGTGAGCCCGGAAAATGTGGCAGCCTTGCCGTGGAGTTGTCACTCGTGGTCGGCAGCTCCGGGGAGCGTCAGCAGAATAGTCTAGCAGCTGCCCTTCATAGACGATCAGCCGTTTACGAGATAGTGATTTTCTAGAGAGTAACAAAGGTTTGGGTATATCAAAATGAAGTCTAGTATGAATAAAAGCAGTGCGCACTCGTTTTAAACCGCCGGAGGATGGAGACATTTTTCTGTAGCACATTTTGTTTCCAGTATGGCTGCAGACGAAACCAGGACCGTAGTGGCCATGTTTACAGGGATTCAGTAGTTTACACGGGTCTCATTGCTCCTGTATTCAGTGGTAGTATGCACTATATGTCACTTAAAAGGATTTCATTTTTTAAAGTAAAATTTTCACACTTAGATATATTAAGAGAAGAAACAATTACGAAAACGCTTGCCTTGAACTCAAAATTAATATCGTTACTCAACAATAAGGTATCCCAAATCACGTGATCAAAACATCACGTGATGCCACGACCTCCGCGGACGTGAATTTTGGTGTGCCGACGGGTTCTTTTTGATTTGTTCTACATAAGCTTGTTTGTTTAAAAAAAAAAAGCAAACGTGTAAAGTTGCTGTGTGCATTTTTACGGCTTGATAAAGGTTTGTCACGTTTATTTCCATTCACTTTACCATCGCTTTGCCCGTTTCATTTCGACAACACAGCACCAAAACAAAACGCAACCCACAACACAAACGCTATCTTCAAAACCTATGCTGCATTCTGTAAAAGAAAAAGAGTGCCACACCACTTGGTTTTAACTGTCATGGCTGAGCAAAGTTTCGGAACTTGATTAATTATTTTATGCAGCAGTAACATTTATTTTAATCAGTTGCACTGACAAGCTATGTTGTGATGTGCGATCACTGCCAGTGCCAATTTTGCAGTCTCAGTGATCACTGATGGTACAGTACACTTCACACTGAAAAAAAAAAAATACACAGCACAATGTGAACACGCTTGGAAGTTCATGCAATGCTTTGTTTCAAATTGAACCCTATCTTGCTAGCAGTAGCCTACTGCACAAAAGAGGAACTTATTTTGCTGCTGTGTTATTTGCAGCTTGTCTGCATATAGACATTTGCAGTTCGCTGCAAGGATTCTTAGCAGCTGACATTAGCACTGACATATTGGGATTAAAACGAGAAAAAAAAAAAACCGGAGAAAGGTGACACAGAGATGATTTAATAAATCAGTCAAGTGCTCAAATGAATGAGATATCTATGTTTTATGATAAACAGCTAGTTATGGGAGGGGGGGGGGGGGGGGAGGAGGCACATACTTTATAATGTACACGTACTATTTCTTTCAGTGTTTCCATCACCCACTCATAACACCATTAGACTCGATGAGTTGTCATGTTTTGAGTGGTTTACAAAATACATGTACTTGTTGCTGTTACATTATCTTCTTACTGGTTTTGACATTTCGCTGTAAGATTTACAGTCCCATACTTTAAGCGTGTTCCTCCTAACGCACACAGAGGTTGACTGTATCATTGATATGTGTGTGTAGGTAGCGTTTGGTTTTGTTTGAGGTGGCAGTTTTGGCCTCACCTTTAAGTTTGGTGCCGCTGTGCATGTGGCCACCAGTACTATTTACAGAACTGATGACTGCATGTGCAGGCTAGTTCACGGTATCAAAATGTGAACTGGGCAGCCTATTGTTTGAAGTGATCAGTGGTAGCAACATCCATGATGTATGTGTGCATTTGGCCACTGGTACTGTTTACAAAGGTGCTGTTTACAAAACTAGTGGCTGAGTATGCATATTATTATTAGTACTGTTATTGTTATCAGGTGTGGCCTTATCTCTAAGTTTTGGTGCCCCTGTGCATGAGGCCAACAGTACTTTTCACAGAACTGATGGCTGCATGTGCAGTGTGGTTAACTGTACACATGAAATTTGTAGGTGGGCAGCTAAAATACAGGCAGTCAATACAAGCCACTTGCTTAACCTGAAGTCTCTATATATAGATTTTACAGTCCACTAATGCCCATCAGTATACAATTGTGCATGTCTTTTGTGGGTATTCTGTGGTTTTGTATGTGGGCTGGGGTTGAAGTGGGGTGGTATGGGACCTATTACCGTGTATGTACAAAACCTTCATTACAAACAAACATAAATTAATAATTTTAATAAATAGTTATTTGGGTTTAACGCCGCGCGGTAGACTACGGCCATCTCATGGCAGTTAAATAAATAAGATAAAGTAAGTCAAAGATACCTGGGACATAAGAATGCTAAGTAAAGTATAGATTATGATCATGCACAGATGTACATTGGTGGATATTCTGCGGTTTTGTGTGTGTAACTGGACTGGGGTTGGGAGCGAGCGATACTGCACCTATTACCATGTACGTGTATAAGACATAAGACATTTATTCACCAAGTAAAACGTTACAAGGATTTTTGTGTGGCATGGCGACAGTAAAATATGTCCTCACTTGTAGGGCATTCATCATGTCATACACTTAGTTGGCGATCATCCTATATACAGCACTAAAAGATAGATAAACACAATATTAAACACAAATCAGTCATATGTCACAAATCATGGAATCACGTTGTTCCGTGCATGGTGATGTATGGAGGACAGCTTCTGGAAAAAAAATTGCATCTGAATCGAGAGGTTCTGGCTTTAAAAGCACGAAACCGCCGGCCAGAGGGCAGAAGCTCGAAGAGATGATTGGCTGGGTGTGACAGATCTGACAGAATAGTACTGGTGGCCACATGCACAGGGTAACCATGGTGTATGTTCTTGAGCTGTATGCTGATGTGTATGTACAAAACCTACATTACAAACAAACAAAATAAATAAATAATTTAAATAAATAAGATAAAGTAAGTCTAAGGTACCTGGGACATATGCATGCTAAGTAAAGGATAGATTAAAAATTATGAACATACACAGATGTGTATGTCCTTCTTTTGGTAGGTGTTCTGCGGTTTTATGTGTGTATTTAGGTAAGGGTTGGGAGCAGGCAGTATGGCACCTATTACCATCTATATATGTGTATATTTTCTTGTTTGCTGATGTGTATGTACAAAACCTTCATTACAAGCAAACAAAATAAATAAATAATTTAAATATATACTTATTTGGGTTTAATGTTGAGCAGGCGACCAATGCCATCTCATGGCGGTTAAATAAAAAAGATAAAGTAAGTCAAGATACCTGGGACATATGAATGCTCAGTAAAGGATAGATTATGAACATGCACAGATGTAAGTGTCGTTTGGTGGGTGTTCTCTGGTTGTGGAGTGGGGTTGGGAGTGGGCAGTATTACCATATATGTGTATGTGAACATCAGCATATGAACAAAACCTACTTTTCAAACAAATAAAAATAAATAATAAATTTAAATAACTAGGACATATGAATACCAAGTAAAGGATATATTATGAACATGCACAGATGTTTGTTCTGTGGTTTTGTATGTGGGGTGGGGAGCGGGTGGTATGCACCTATTACCATATATGTGTACATGTTATGTTGACATCATATATGTGTATATGAATGTTCTCATCTTGTATGCTGATGTACCCCACCCGGGTCTGCCCTGGGGGACTTGGGTGGGGTTAGGTATTTTTTAGTTCCCAGGGTCACCCTGGTCAGCCCCACAGGGTGGGTTTTTCTCTCTATTCTGGGGCATGTGTTTCTGTCTACCCTTTGTCCATTCACCTGTATTTGCCTTTTTAAAACTCTCCCTACTGTCTGCACTGCCTGTAGCTCTTGATATTGGATGTGTGTTGCTGAATGGTCTTAGCTTTATTTGGGCCCCATGTGTTAGGTTTATTTAACGTATTTGACCGGCTGGCGACATACATTCAATGTTCTGTTTCTTTTTTATTTTTTCACAAGCAGTGCAGGCACGTCCTGAGAAAGCCTTGTTGCTGTCGGGACGTTAAGCAATGTACAATCAATCAATCAATTGTATGCTGATGTCCCCCACCCAGGTCTACCCTGGGGGACTTGGGTGGGGTTAACTACTTTTTAGTTCCCAGGGTGACCCTGGTCAGCCCCACAGGGTGGGTTTTCCCCTCTATTCTGGGGCGTGTGTTTCTGTCTACCCTTGTATTTACCTTTTTTAAACTCTTCCTACTGTCTGCACTGCTTGTAGCTCTTGATATTGGATGTGTGTTGCTAAAGGGTCTAGTTAGGTTTATTTAGTGTATTAGACCAGCTGGCGACATACATTCAATATTCTGTTTAGTTTGGGTTTTTTCACAAGCAGTGCAGGCACGTCCTGAGAAAGTCTTGTTGCTGTCGGGACGTTAATGCACAATCAATCATTTTATGCTGATGTGTATGTGCAAACATACATCACAAACAAACAAACAAACAAACAAACAAACAAACAAACAAACAAACAAACAAAAAAATTAATAAAATAAGTTGGGGATACCTGGGACCTATGAATATGCATGTTAAGTAAAGGATAGATTATGAACATGCACAGATGTAAGCATATTGAAAACAAATTTCCTCTCCTTGGTGACCACTACCATACCACTATAGTGATCATGTGCATCAAGGAATTCCTTCCATCCATAATTAAAAGGATAAATAATAAATAAATATGTAAGTGAATACATACATGAATCAATAATAAATAAATAAAACATGTAATATAATAGAGAGGGCTACTATCTGTATTGTGTCTCATGCAGTCCTGATAAAGCTTAACCATAAGAGTCCTTGTGAGTACTTGAGTGCGGATTGGTTGAATTGGTTGCAAAAACTAAAATTTTATATTTAGGTGTTTAGCTGAACATGGTGATTTTGATGGAAACGGTTCGGAGATGGATTTCACTCTGCCTGGCTTGTGCTTAAGACCAGTCGGATACGAGTGTGCTTGACCAGTTAAAAATTCCATCTCCACTAATAAAATAAACAAAAAGAGCAGACCTGCACTTAGAGCCGTTAGGCTGAAAAACAGACGAACAACATGCATGTTGTATCCGGCCAAAAAGTCTTCAGAATGTTGAAGATGGTCGGCAGACACATTGCACAACATGCACAAAGGGAGTTTACTTTCGATATGCTTTCCTCCCACAAAAGACCGAGTTCTATGGAAAAGGCTGTTTTCAAGACCAGGAAAAATAACGTATTTGACGTTGATAAGATGTTCAAATCGAAAATAATCTCTGTTTCAATTCAGGAGCAAAGTAAAGCTTCATCAACCGTGCGCGTCTGATCGACTTCTTTAGAAGGCTTCTCGCTGACCGCCATTTTGAAACTAGCGACGCGACCATGCTTACCGTATTAAAAATAATACTTTTAAACTTATTTTATCGTATATATGTATGCATGTTTACTTGCTGATGATTTTAATTTACTCACTGGAATAAACTTGTAACTTGTATGCTTGAAATTTTCAATGTTATGCACAAAAAATGTCTTGCACCTTATCCGGGCGGTGTACGAGGACTGGTCCCTCACATCGAAAAATAGCTTTCGAAAAACACTTCTACAAAAATGTCTCCATCCTAAGGACAAATATTGTTGCCATGCATAAACTATATGGCATTAGTACTTTCGTTTCGTACCTGCAAACCATTGTTACTCTTTTGACGAACTACTTAATCTGCAGAAATTGCAAAAAGCTGCTAGACTAGAAGACCCATTGGCATGATAGCGTTGCTGCAGCCTGTAAATGGTCGAAATGTGTCATCTAAAGGCCACTGCCACACCTTGTGGATATTCTCCGGCTTCCAAACGCCTAAGAGCTCGTTCTCGTTGGGGAGCACTAAGTCTTGGCATGGTTGATGTGGCAACGGCAAAAGTCAGTGACAGAAGGCGTAACACTGCTGATTCTTTTTTAATTGACTTGCATTGCTGAACACAGTTCATGACCCAACATCACTCTGCAGTGTATGCACGTGCGTGGAAAGCATACGCCGTGCGTCCTAACCAATACGGGTGCCTCGTGCACAGGGAGGGTAACACGGTTACTACAGTACGGTGACTGCATGCTTACATGTTGTTGCTCGTACACAGACTATCAAAAATAGTGTAACTTGTATTTTCGTGGATTTATCATACAAATACAACATACACTCGAATTTCGCGTTTCTTTTGTTGATCAGTATACATGAATACATGTATTTAGGCGACATTTACATAGCACATATTTATTCTACCCACGGAACTGCTCATCAATATATTATAATGCAAACTGTTTTGTTCAGTTCTTTATGGAATGGATACGTCTGGAAGCAGCGTTATATCCACACAGAAGCCTTCAATTCACGATATCTCGTAGTACAAAAACACTGGTCAGTATGATATCGTGATCAGTTTGCAGCCATCACCGTTCAGGGGCGGATCTGTGGGGTGGGGGTAGGTGTGTTACATGGGTTCCGGCTACACAATTCTTTAAAATGCTATAACAAAGTCCCCCCCCCCTCCCCCCGTTTGTTCGATATTTTTGCACGAATAACACATGAGAACAAGCGTCCCAGTAGCCCTTTTGTTGACAGACCACCTCTTAAATAGGGACGGCACGCGCCGCCTCCCATCTGGTGTCACTGAATGCCGGGCCGGGGAGGGGTGGGAGTGGGGCCGTGGGTCTCAGTACGGGTCAACACTGACCTGTACTGAAACACAACCAGAGCAGTGGCAAATGCACTGACCCAGATCTTTAGTTCACGGCTGCAAAGTCTGGTAACTACTTACTCTGAGACATTCCTTTCCCAAAATTTCAGTCTTTTCACGTCGGTAATGCCGACTACTGGCTCCATTGCTAATAACGCAGTCGGACATCTTTGTTTTTAACTCTCGTCAAATGCTTTTCTTTTTATAACGTTTCTTGTGGGTTTTTTTTTTATCGATCGCCTATTTCATTCAAAATGTGAGTTTGCAAAATAAGCAAAAAGTGATAAAATTTCATTTAAAAATGGACAGCAATTAATGAAATAGTTTTTGTTTTGAGTGTAATTTGGGTGTTCTTGATATCTCAATGGCTGCCACACAATCAGCGCGTGCCGTCCCTAAGGGCTACTGGGACGCTATATAGGAGCTTGTTATCATATGAGGCGCAGTACTGGCCCCACCCTTTAAACCCTTGGTTCATCTGCCATGGCCTAGCAAGCTGGGACGATGGCATCGAGGTCCTCGGGTCGTAGGTTTTATATCAGACTGTCCTTGTCCTAGTCTCTGGCTCAAAAGCCTTCCCCGGAGACACGGGGGCTTTGATGTCAGGGGTTTCCTCCCTTAGCCTTTCCGCAGCCAAGCGGCCAGGCCTGCAAGGCAGCAGGCGACTCGTGGAGGGCGGGGTCGTCTATGTCCCGTGCAGATGTGAACATCTGCCCACTGCCCACTGCGCACACTGCACTCCACCAAAAAGCTCCACCGCGCAGGCTTTAGGAAACGTCCACGGACCATGACACTGACCATTCCAAGTCCTGTAGCGACGGGCGAGGGGCGAAACGGCAGGTGAAAGATGTCACTGGAAGCCGCAGTCTCAAACCTGCATGCAGGCGGTTCAGGATATTGGTCGCCTGATGTTGACCTGGGGATGACAACATCACTCGGCACACCCTGAACGACCAAGCAGCCTTCTCTAGGGGCAGCACTGCTTGCTCCACACGGAGAGGGGCCTAGAAAAGGTGGCCTAACCAAAGCTCGTCCCCTCGCAACCCCAGTTGGCTAGCCGCGGTCAACGGGCATCTTCTCCTGCGGTCAAAAAACAAGAAAGAATAACGGATCCACTCTCATGACGACCACGACCGGACTCAACGTAGCATGCTGGAACGTCCGAACCATGCTCGACAAAGCAGACAGCGGACGCCCTGAACGTCGCTCCGCCCTCATTGCCCATGAATTGCGGAGGTTAAACATCGACATCGCCGCGCTCAGCGAAGTACGCCTTCCGGACGAAGGCAGCCTCCAAGAACTTGGTGCTGGGTACACCCTCTACTGGTCAGGCAGGCCTGCATCAGAAAGACGGCTTTCAGGCGTGGGTTTCATGGTCAAGACATCCATTGCGACTAAGCTGGAAAACCTACCAACGGGCCACTCAGACCGCATCATGTCCATGCGCCTCCCACTGAGACACCAGCAGCACGTCACCCTTCTCAGTGTGTACTCCCCAACCCTCCTGGCAGAGCCTGCTGAAAAGGACAAGTTTTACACTGACCTGCGCAGCCTCCTACAGAGTACCCCTGCAGACGACAAAGTCATCATCCTTGGCGACTTCAACGCCAGAGTGGGCCAGGACTCTGAAGCCTGGAAAGGAGTCCTCGGCAAGCATGGCGTGGGGAACTGCAATGACAATGGCCGCCTACTGTTGGAGTTCTGTGCGGAGCAGCAACTGGTCATCACCAACACTACTTTTCAGCAAAAGGACAGTGGAAAGACCACCTGGATGCATCCTCGCTCCAAACACTGGCACCTTATCGACTATGTCCTAGTGCGTCAGAGGGACCGCAGTGACGTCCTCCTCACCAGAGTGATGCCCAGCGCAGAGTGCCACACTGACCACCGCCTTGTCCGCTGCAAACTCAGGCTCCACTTCAAGCCAAAACCCAAGAAATGGGGGCCCCCCCAAGAAAAAGCTTGATGTTGCCAGCCTTCAGCGTGACGATGTGAAAGCTGCCTTTCAGACAGATTTACAGCGCAGGCTCAAAGACACAGCGGACCCAGTAGACTCCTCCCCTGAAACACTTTGGGAACAACTGAAAACTGCTATTGCAAAATCCTCTGCAGAAGTCTTGGGTTTCGCCAGAAAGAAGAACAAAGACTGGTTTGACGAAAACGATGTAGAGATCCAGGAACACCTAGCAAAAAAAAGAGCCGCCCATCAGGCCCACCTAGCCCAGCCTTCCTGCCCTGTGAAGAAGTCTGCCTTCCGCCTCGTCTGCAGCAGTCTCCAGCGCAAGCTCAGAGATCTCCAGAATGAGTGGTGGACCAGACTTGCACAGAGGACCCAGCATTGTGCTGACAATGGTGACTACAGGGGCTTCTACGAAGCACTGAAAGCAGTGTATGGCCCCAGGCACCTGGTACAAAGTCCCCTGCGAAGCGCGAATGGCCAGGCACTCCTCACAGATAATACCTCCATCTTGAACCGCTGTCGGAATACTTTCAGAGCCTCTTCAGCGCTGAGCGCACTGTTCAAGAAGCAGTCGTCCTACAAATCCCACACCTCCCAGTAAAGGTTGAATTGGACGAACCGCCCACCGCTGAAGAGACCCTCACAGCCATCCACCAGCTCAAGAGTGGCAAAGCAGCAGGCATTGATGGAATACCGCCAGAGATCTGGAAACATGGAGGCACAGCACTGCACAACAAGCTCCATGACCTCTTTCTCTGCTGCTGGGAGGAAGGAACACTACCAAAAGATCTCCGTGATGCAGTCGTTATCACCTTGTACAAGAACAAAGGCGAGAAGTCTGACTGTTCCAACTATCGGGGAATTACCCTGCTGTCCATTGCTGGGAAAATCCTTGCAAGGCTGCTCCTGAATCGGCTGGTACCTGCCATCGCTGAAGACCAACTCCCAGAGGGCCAGTGTGGCTTCAGAGCAAACAGGAGCACCACCGATATGGTCTTTGTGCTGAGACAGCTACAGGAGAAGTGCCGCGAGCAGAACAAAGGGCTGTACGTAACATTTGTCGACCTAACAAAAGCGTTCGACACTGTGAGCAGGCAAGGCATGTGACAGATCCTGGGGGCAGGGGATCTAACTGTTGTCTGTCCAGCGCTGTGATTCCCCTTGGTTTGAGTACTGACAATTCTGCCAGCGCTAGCCTCACCTATCTGGTTTGTGAGTATCATGTATAACTCGAGGCAAAATTTGTATCGTTACATTGTTGTGTAATGTTCTGTGCATCTACTGTGGGAAATCAGGGTATTTACCCGACCACATATAGTAGCGCACCTTCATGTTTGTGTATGTATGTTTCTCCTGCCTACTTCCTAAGTTCCGGAGAAAGACATGGGTTATATAAGAGACCTGATCCATTCTTATTAGGAATGGAAATGATTGTCTTATTCTATACCTGCGTATTTCTCTGTGGGCTGGCGATTGGGTGCCTGATAGGCGGGGGCAGGGGATCTAACTGTTGTCTGTCCAGCGCTGTGATTCCCCTTGGTTTGAGTACTGACAATTCTGCCAGCGCTAGCCTCACCTATCTGGTTTGTGAGTATCATGTATAACTCGAGGCAAAATTTGTATCGTTACATTGTTGTGTAATGTTCTGTGCATCTACTGTGGGAAATCAGGGTATTTACCCGACCACATATAGTAGCGCACCTTCATGTTTGTGTATGTATGTTTCTCCTGCCTACTTCCTAAGTTCCGGAGAAAGACATGGGTTATATAAGAGACCTGATCCATTCTTATTAGGAATGGAAATGATTGTCTTATTCTATACCTGCGTATTTCTCTGTGGGCTGGCGATTGGGTGCCTGATAGGCGGGGGCAGGGGATCTAACTGTTGTCTGTCCAGCGCTGTGATTCCCCTTGGTTTGAGTACTGACAATTCTGCCAGCGCTAGCCTCACCTATCTGGTTTGTGAGTATCATGTATAACTCGAGGCAAAATTTGTATCGTTACATTGTTGTGTAATGTTCTGTGCATCTACTGTGGGAAATCAGGGTATTTACCCGACCACATATAGTAGCGCACCTTCATGTTTGTGTATGTATGTTTCTCCTGCCTACTTCCTAAGTTCCGGAGAAAGACATGGGTTATATAAGAGACCTGATCCATTCTTATTAGGAATGGAAATGATTGTCTTATTCTATACCTGCGTATTTCTCTGTGGGCTGGCGATTGGGTGCCTGATAGGCGGGGGCAGGGGATCTAACTGTTGTCTGTCCAGCGCTGTGATTCCCCTTGGTTTGAGTACTGACAATTCTGCCAGCGCTAGCCTCACCTATCTGGTTTGTGAGTATCATGTATAACTCGAGGCAAAATTTGTATCGTTACATTGTTGTGTAATGTTCTGTGCATCTACTGTGGGAAATCAGGGTATTTACCCGACCACATATAGTAGCGCACCTTCATGTTTGTGTATGTATGTTTCTCCTGCCTACTTCCTAAGTTCCGGAGAAAGACATGGGTTATATAAGAGACCTGATCCATTCTTATTAGGAATGGAAATGATTGTCTTATTCTATACCTGCGTATTTCTCTGTGGGCTGGCGATTGGGTGCCTGATAGGCGGGGGCAGGGGATCTAACTGTTGTCTGTCCAGCGCTGTGATTCCCCTTGGTTTGAGTACTGACAATTCTGCCAGCGCTAGCCTCACCTATCTGGTTTGTGAAGATCCTGGAGCGACTTGGCTGTCCCCCAAAGTTCCTCAACATGATTGTCCAGCTACACGAGGACCAGCAAGGCCAGGTCAGACTCAACAATGACCTCTTTTCTCAACGGCGTAAAGCAGGGCTGCGTGTTGGCACCGACCCTCTTCACCATCTTTTTTAGCATGATGTTGAAGCAGGCCACAGTGGACCTCGATGATGACGATGCAGTGTACATCAGGTATCGTCTCGATGGCAGCCTGTTCAACCTCAGACAACTGCAGGCCCACACGAAAACCCTAGACCAACTGATTCGTGAGCTGCTTTTTGCTGATGATGCTGCCCTCGTTGCACACACAGAGAGAGCCCTGCAGCGCATCACGTCTTGCTTCGCAGATGCTGCCCAGCTCTTTGGACTCGAGGTCAGTCTGAAAAAGACAGGTCCTCCATCAGCCGGCACCCAAGATAGTGTATCGCCCTCCTCACATCACCATTGGCGAGTCTGAACTAAAGTCAGTGCACCAGTTTACTTACCTTGGCTGCATTATCACGTCGGACGCCAAGCTGGACAAGGAGCTTGACAGCAGGCTGGCAAAAGCGAACAGCGCTTTCGGGCGACTTTTCAAGCGGGTGTGGCACAATCAACAGCTGAAAACAGGCACCAAGATCAGCGTGTACAGAGCTGTGGTCATCACCACCCTGCTGTATGGTTCCGAGTCCTGGGCCCTCTACCGCAGCCAACTACGACTCCTCGAACGCTTCCACCAGCGCTGCCTGCGTACCATCCTGGGCATTCACTGGAGTGACTATGTCACCAACGTCGAGGTCCTTGAACAGGCTGAAACTGTGAGCATCGAGGCTTTGCTGCTGCGGACACAGCTCCGCTGGGCGGGGCATGTCTCCAGGATGGAGGATCATCGCCTACCAAAGATCACCCTGTTCGGCGAGCTTGCTACTGGACACCGTGACAGAGGGGCACCAAAGAAGAGATACAAAGACTGTCTCAAGAAGTCACTTAGTGCCTGCCAAATCGACCACCACCAGTGGTCTTCGCTTGCTGCGGACCGTGACACCTGGCGCTCCACCATTTACAAGGCAGCTGTCTCCTTTGAGGACTCTCACAGAGCTAGCCTTAAGGACAAGCGGCTCAGGAGAAAAAACAGAGATGCCGCAGCTCAGAACCCTGTCTATACCTTCCCCTGCAGCCACTGCGGTCGAACCTGCCTGTCTCGGATTGGCCTCCGCAGCCACGAACAAGCCTGCAGACGTCGTGGGCAACGCCTATAAAATCTTCGTTCGCGAAGTCAAGCCAAGAGAGAGAGATGTGTGTAGAGTAGCAGGACAGTTCATGAGAGAGGCATTCACATGCCTAAAACTTTATCCTGAATAAAAACGTTTCATCACATCTCTCTCTCTCTCTTGCAAACTGCCTAATATCATATGAGGAGAGTTAAGACGCACGCATTTGCCCCCCCCCCCCCTCCCCCCCCCCCCCCCCACCGTTACTATCCAAACCAGGGGTAAGGTCCAGGCTGGGTTCATTCAAACATGCACACTTTGGAATGGAGGAAGCCCGAGATTTACATCTTATGTCTGCGACATTGACACCCTCAGTATTACATGGAAAGGCCAGAAACTGTACCTCTGGCTGACTCGTCCACTGTGGATTCTGCTGACGCCCCCACAGGTGGTACACGCTCCCGCAGTGTTTTACTGGCACTCTTACGTTCCCTCAGGTTCAGCTTCCAGTCATCCGCTTTGGTCTTCTCTGCATATAAAAACCAATGTCTAAAACCAGTGCATGCATGATACGTCTGTATGATTCCACAGACGCCCTCAGAACGGCCACTCAAATCTCAGTGTGTGTATGTGCGTGCGTGTGTTGTTACATAACATGACGTAAACCATCACTGCGCTAATTTGCATCACTTCACTGAAGGTTGACAAGGGCATACAACACACGTGTGTTTACTTTCAAGTTGCGTTTTCCTACATGCATATATTGCTCATTTGCAAGACATGCACGCCAGTGACTGGCTAACAGCAGTAGCCTACTGATCAAAGTGATGTCGGACTGCACGAGTCCGATATCAGTTTAAAGGAAAAGTAGACTTTTCGTGAAAAGAAATCGGTGAAAAAACAAGATCGTTTTTCTAAAAGAATCTTCATCATTTTTCAGTGGCAAACGTCCATTTCAGAAAAAAAACATAACAAAACTTTGAGAAGAGTATTTTTAAGTCCCTTATATTTATAGAAGGGACTTTTTAGGACGGGTCGCGGTGGGGCGAATTTAATTGCATGTCCATGATGTCAAAGGCGGGCAAGTCTAAAACTCGCACAATTGAAGTAACAAGATAAAAATTACGTCATGTCTAGTTAAGCTAACCTCGCTGTTTTACTGGCACTCTTACGTTCCCTCAGGTTCAGCTTCCAGTCATCCGCTTTGGTCTTCTCTGCATATAAAAACCAATGTCTAAAACCAGTGCATGCATGATACGTCTGTATGATTCCACAGACGCCCTCAGAACGGCCACTCACATCTCAGTGTGTGTTAACCAGCTGAGGAACTTGCACCTCAGATGTCGCAGTGGCATCTTGCAAGTGACAGACTCACTCCTATACCACTAACAATGTACACTGTGGTCATGTTTTTTTTTTTTTTTTTTTTTTTTTTTTTTTTTTTTTTCACCATTGTTATAATGTGGCTAAAACCGTACGCGCGCATGTGATCCCAACGAAAGAAAATTTCTCGGCTAGACTGACACAATAAAGTATTTGAATTGAATTGAATTGAATTGTTGAACGTACATTTGGCGCGAGGAGCCAAGTGTGCGTATGTATGTATGTATGTATGTATGTATGTATGTATGTATGTATGTATGTATGTATGTATGTATGTATGTGTGTGTATGTGTGTGTGTGTGTGTATGTGTGTGTGTGTGTGTGTGTGTGTGTGTGTGTGTGTGTGTGTGTGTGCATGTAAACAAGAGAATCTCCGATATTTCTGTACATCATCATCATCATCAGTCCCTTGCCCGAACTGGGCGTTGGGGGGACTGAAAGGCAGCAGCAACAGACAGTGCTCTCCACTGAGTTCTATTTTGGGCGGTGGCAAGCAAGTCTGACATCTCGAGTTCGGTCCATTCTTTTATGTTTGCGACCCAACTCTTTCTCTGACGACCTCGCCGACGACTTCCTTCGAGAGTGCCTTGGAGGATAGTCTTGGACAAGGTGTTGTGTCGGGTCACGTGGCCAAACCAAGCAAGCTTGCGCCGTTTCACGGTTGCCAGAAGGGGTTCATGTGGGCCCACCAGGGAAGTGACGATGCTCCGTACATATTCGTTGGTCTTGTGCTCGCGGTACGAGATGCGGAGCAACTTCCTCAGGCACTTGTTCTCAAAGGCCTGGATTTTCTTTTCTGAGTCTGCAAGCAGTGTCCAAGTCTCACAGCCGTAGAGTAGAATAGACACTATGAGGGACTTATAAAGCCTGTACTTGATGGTGAAGCTGATGGAGTTACTTCGCCATATCCTGTCCAGCCTGGCCATTGCGGATGTTGCTGTACCTATCCTGATACGGATCTCTGCTATGCAACTACCGTCTTTGGACAGGGTGGCTCCCAAGTACTTGAAGCTATTGACCTCTTCTAGCTTTTGGCCATTCATGTGAATGTTGCTGCTGCTGTCGCTTGTGGTGTTGATCATCACTTTGCTTTTATCCGTACTGATCTCCATGCCATAAGACCCTGCGCTACTTGAAAGTTTGTCTGTCAGGTTTTGGAGCTCACTATTGCTGTACATTTATCATTAAAAAGAAAAATTGCCGTTTATATAAAGTCGGTTGACCACCATTTGAGTCCGTAATTTGTGTTATATTCATTTGAAATTTTGAATACAGCTAGCTTCCAGAAAGATACTGGATGAGTTCGTTAACCAGCTTTGGCTAATTCAATGTTTTCGTAAAAAAATTTTTTTATCGCAGAAAAGATGTCGACACGCAAAATTCTCGACTTCAGACAGTGACTGACGTAAAAGCGCTGGCCACATTATACATTGCTGCTATTGTTATACAGTGTTGCTGAACTGACACAAAGCACCAGACACGCCATTGTTATACATGAATTGACACAAAGCTCTCTCTGTCTCTCTCTGTCTCTGTCTCTCTCTCTCTCTCTCTAACTGGAGAAATAAAAGCAGCCATGCAACTCAGAGATACACTTAAGAAAGAAAAGAAATTTGTTGACTATAAAAAGCAAAGAAATTTTGTCAAATCTTTGGTCCGAAAAGCTCAAAGACAACATGCTGAACAGATCATTGCAGACGGCAAGGACCTGCGCTCTGTTTGGCAAGTTATCAACACCTTTACTAAAGGTCACAATCACAGAGACATGAACATTGCACCTGAGCTCACTGCAGATACCTTCAATACCCACTTTCTTAGCATAGCTGAGACTTTAGCACGCACTAATACAAATGATCCTGCGAAATACCAATGTTCTGAGCAACTACGATTTCACAGTAACAATACTGCTGGTTGTGTTTTCTCACTCCCCCCAATGACTGTTTTTGACGTGGGTAAATATATATCTAATATGAAAAAGAGGTCATGTGGTTCAGATGACATCAGTTGCGAAATTCTTAAAATAGCTCTGCCCTACATAGTTGAGTCTCTAACGTTCATTTACAATCTTTCTATTTAAAGAAATATTTTCCCTGATGAGTTAAAAACAGCTACGGTCATTCCCCTTCCCAAAAGCAAAAACTTAAACTCATTGAATGATTATAGACCTATCTCCATTCTACCAGTTATCTCAAAACCTATTGAAAAACATATCCATACACATCTGCAAAATTTTCTAGAACAGAACTGTCTACTCAGTAAAATGCAGTCTGGGTTTCGCCCGCAACACTCTTGCCAAACTGCCCTTATACATATCATTGATAAATGGCTTACAGCCATTAATAATTCTCAGTTATCAGGTGCAGTTTTTCTTGACCTTAAAAAAGCTTTTGATTTAGTCAACCACTCTATCTTATTAAAAAAACTACCGATGTATCACATCGATTCCAATACCGTACATCTGATATCATCCTATCTAAGTGACAGAAGACAGAAAGTTTTGCTTCATGGTAATTACTCGAGTGAAGGTTTAGTAACGTATGGTGTTCCTCAGGGGTCAATTTTGGGCCCATTGTTATTCAACATATTTATCAATGATTTACCATTCTCTATCTCACATCCCGATGCAACGTGTGACTTATTTGCTGATGACACTACCATACATACATCAAACAGCGAATTGCCAAAAATAAACGAAGTTCTCCAGCAAAGTCTTGATGAGGTTTCAAGCTGGTGCCAACATAATCATATGATAATTAGTGTCCAAAAGACAAAGAGTATGTTAATTACTTCACGCCAAAAACATCAACGTGGTCTCCTGCCCTTAACATTATACCTGAACTCTGAGCCCCTTGATCAAGTTAAAAAACACCGTTTGCTTGGAGTCACAGTAGATAACCAGCTCAGCTGGGAACCACATATCGAAAACACCTGCAAAACAATATCTAAAAATCTATTCCTGCTATCAAAACTAAGTCAAATAGTTAACACTGAGACTAGAAGACTCTTTCTCCATGCCCATATTAAGACACACTGTGATTACTGCTCCACTATCTGGGATGGATGCAGTGACGTACATTTAAAGAAACTTAACTCATTGTACCGTCGAGGGGTAAAGTTAACTGTGCCTGGTCCCTCTCCCACCGACGAAAAGTTTAGAACCATCCGACTGCTAAACCTAAACAAACAGTTCACATTTAATCGATGCATACTTATGCATAAAATTCTTCACCATAAAACCCCATCTTACCTTCGTATGTTATTTTTGGATAGTCAAAGACAAAACACGAGGAACAGTTTGTTACAGCTACCAAGGGCCAGGCTCGATATATATAAAACCAGCCTTTCGTTCTCAGGTGCCAAAGCCTGGAACAAACTACCACCCCAAATTAAATCTATTTCTAATTCTAGAACCTTCAAAACTCGTTTATATAACATCTTGTTACAGTAACTTACTACCTGAACGGACTACTTATATATATGTGTGTGTGTGTGTGTGTGTGTGTGTGTGTGTGTGTATGTATATATATATATATATATATATATATATATATATATATATATATATATATATATATATATATATATATGTATATATATATATATATTTATATATATATATATGTATATATATATATAAATTATTATTCACTATTATTGATATGTGTGCGCATTATTTGCATTGCTTTTTTCCAGTTTATTTCTTCATGTTTCGATTTATTGTGTTATTGTGTTTCTTACTCTTTGCTGTTAATATTTCTTTTCTAACAGGACAGTTTGTAAGAGAGGCGTTTCGCCTAAAACTTTATCCTGTCAATAAAACGTTTCATCATCATCATCTCTCTCTCTCTCTCTCTCTCTCATTGCTGCTGTTGTTATACAGTGTTGCTGAACTGACACAAAGCACCAGACACGCCATTGTTATACATGAATTGACACAAAGCTCTCTAAAGGCCGTGCCCAGCGACAGGCAGTCCCTTCCAGTAACTCCATTCCCTTAATCCCCACTGAGCTGATTACTGAGCTCACAGCCCTCCTCTGCAGTCTGTCGGGACGTTAAGCAATGTACAATCAATCCTCTGCAGTCTTTACCGCTGCCCTTCTCCATGATGCAAACAGGTTTACGTCACGTAAGCGGCTCAAGTCCGTCCAACAGGGTACCGGCGACAATACGGCCGCCTCCGTCTTTCCCCACTCGGAAATGTATGTCACTCAACTTGCGGACGAAGCCACCATCCCCAACCCTACCCCCTCCACTCCCTTGAGTCAAGTGGCTACGTCAGATTCAGTGGTTACACCGATCCACCATCAAGCCACAAATCGTAAGACAGAATCTGATGACGGCATTATCACGATCCAGCCTAGTCCCCTTGTGTCCCCTTCAGGCCCCACCCACCCGCCACTTCCCACCTCCCTTGCAGGGGACAGTGCCCTTGATGCTACGGTGAGCTTAACACACTATATTTAAGCACGCTACATGCAACCCACTCGCGCAAATTTCTTGCTTAGCGCTAAGTTCGCAAGCTTAGCTGAAAATGTGCGTTGCATGAGCGTGCTTATCTGCTGGAGCGAGCGTAGTGGCGTGCTTAATTCTAAGGACGGTCCCCCCCGTGCGTAGCGGCGTGCTTAGCTGAGGAAGAGTTCTTAGCTGCCGTGTTAACGCGAGAACTTGAAATCTGAGAAATGTGAATTCACTCTCTTAAACCTTGTAGAAGAAACAGCCTTCCATCTAGGATAGAGAAGGAAGAACACGAAAAGTACGTGGTAACGCACGGACCCCCACCCAGCCTCGTCTCAGACATCTGGAAATTATCGGTGAGGAGTCTGCATAACTGATTTGAAATGACCCTGCACACCGATGGTATAACCCAACCCGCCGTTGTCAGAGAGACATAGATCCTCATACTATGGGAGCCTACACGGTACTCCTTAACTAATGTACATCTACATTAGACTGACAAGCAGGGTTATTCTTTCTCTCTTTGACTTCTTGTCTTCCATCGCCGCCATTTCACCCGCGTTTTGTCTACGTCGTTTCCGTTAGGTCGGAAAAAGCGAAAACCGTGTGTTTTTATTGGCCGATTTCTACAATCTATGATGACGTAGGGGAGAACCCCACCATAAGCTATAAATAACCTATCCCCTCTCGCTAAGAACTCGTTCGGAGCTACGAACGTCGCTAAGTCGCTCCATGCAACAGAAAACACTCGCGCACTAAGCAAGAGCTTTACTAAGCACGAAAGGCCTTAAGTCAGCGAGCTTAACACACTATATTTAAGCACGCTACATGCAACCCACTCGGGCCTTATCCGTTATTGCATCAGTGGCCGTTGCCTAGCCGGTTCCACGACTTCTAAATTGACCTGACATTGATACCGTATTTGTTTACCAGTAAGTGTGAAAGATAATAATTTTATTTTCGTTGAACTCCCTGCCAGCAGCCACGGAATCTCTGCTTCGTCTGAAATAACCGAGTTCTGGAACAAACCGTAAAGCATGCTCATGTGCTGTTCTCAACCTTGACTCTCAGTGACTCAGCGCCATAGACAATAGACGGTAGTTGTGGAATTAACGTTTCACACCGGACTCTATAGAGCTCTATTACTTTAAAACACTATCACAGTGCCGAGACAAATATACTGTCGGACATTCTGCATCACGTGCGCAAGCCATTATTGACTGTTGTGTTAAGTTCAGACATTACTTCTGAAACGTGTGTTCCTGTACCATTTTATTTCATATGCTTATTTTCTTTTTTTCATTTTCTTAAACTTACACTTCTAGTCTTTTAAGATGTCGAGTAGCTCATTACAATTTCACAGTTTACACGTGGGACATCATTTCTATCATTTGCTGAATAAGATTCCCGATTTGACCGTCCTTCTGATTCAACCCACCCCCTTTCACATTTTTGGAATCACAGAGTCGCGATTACATTCTGACATAAGTGGTTTAAATAGTTTATTACTTTTGCAAAATACATAAAAAAATATACATTACTTGTCATCAGATCAAAACAAGCCACAGGCTTATGATGATCTGGACACTCAGTTATACTATTTGCAAAATTTGCATGACGGTGGTATGCAGATTTTAAATACAATACAGGTAAGTAAATCAATATATATATATATATATATATATATATATATATATATATATATATATATATATATATATATATATATATATATATATATATATATATATATATATATATATATATATTTATGCAGATTTTAAATACACTACAGGTAAGTAAATCAATATATATCAATACATATATGAATACATAAAAAAGAAATGAAAATGCAGGAAAACATTTCAATCATTATAGTGGAGAGAGAGAGAGAGAGAGAGAGAGAGAGAGAGAGAGAGAGAGAGGAGAGAGAGAGAGAGAGAGAGAGGGTGGGAGAGAGAGAGAGAATTGTCTCAACTGGTCTTTAGATTTTCTTTATTTCCTTTATTTCTTGCAGTCCTATTTTATAACTCAATGAAATCTTTTTTTGCGGCAGTAATAAATTCGTGTACAGCTGAAAATATATCGTTATTCACTGTGGATGGTAGGGTTTTACTTCCATTAAGGAGTAAATGTATATTGGTGTATTCTGGTGGAAGTGTAAGTATTATTAAACGTCTTATTACATCGTAATTACTACACTGGAGTAAGAAATGGTCGGCGGTTTCAGAGCTGGCTCCACAAGAGCAGGCGGGAGAATTAGAGAGGTGACGACTAACCAGGTCATAATTGAGGTCGCTTATTTTGAGTCTAATTTTACAGTGGATTATCTGTGTTATTCTACAACCTAAATAGTAATATGGGGGTACCACACAATCGTCTCGCGACAGGAATGATTTAAATTCGCTTAAGGATTGGCTACGCTGAATGTGATCGGGCAAACTGTTCTGACATAAGTGATTTGTCCATTTCGATACCGGAGTTTTCTGTAATCCGGCGCTATCCTGTACGTCCTCAACAAACAGGATTAGCTGTTTATATTCATGATTCTATTGCGCACTTTACACGCAGAAGAACAGACCTGGAATCAGACTCTGTTGAAAGCGTGTGGGTTGAGGTGAAGACAATCAAATCGGCCCCTTTGCTTGTTGGATTTGTCTACAGAAATCCGTCTGCATCATTTGAGTGGTACGACGATTTCTTACAAATGGCGGACACCGTTAACAATTGCAGCCCTGATATTTTACTGCTCGGAGACTTTAATATTAACATGTTTTCCCCACACCCTGCTTGGGAGTCTACTATTACAATGGTAGGCTTCAAGCAGCTTATCACATCCGCAACTAGAGTTACGCAGTCGTCTGCCACTCTAATTGATCATGTATACACTTCCAACAAGTCAAGGGTCCTTAGCTCTCGTGTTCTTCAAGTGAGTAAGGACATTAAAGACGCCATGGCCCTCCGAAATGAACTGAAGCGGAACAAACAGTATGCTGCCTTCCGCAAGCAGCGTAACCGCGTAAAGTACCTGGTGCTCGAGGCCCAGAAAAAAACACTTCCAGCGCTTGATGGATAATAAAACTGATACCGTATCTGTCTGGCGAGCCCTCAATGCCTTTACCAAATCACGTCAAACACCACCATGTACTTCTATACCTGCTGATACTTTTATCAACATTTCCTGTCTTCTGCCGACTCACTTTTGAATAAAAGTACTAATAACCTGAACAAGCCGACTATTTCTGTAAAACTAAAAGATTTTTGCGACGAGAGACTGGCGCCAAACGACTTTTTTAGTATTCAGTACTTAACTGTTTTCGACGTAGGCAAGTCCATTAGTCAGCTGAAAAATAGACGCTCCCTTGGTCATGACGGCATCAATAGTTTCTTTTTAAAACTGTCTGTCTCCTATGTGGTCGAATCTTTAACATTTATCTACAATTTTATAATCCAGCAAGGTACTTTCCCAAGAAGTTGGAAAATAGCTAAAGTCATTCCGCTGCCTAAAACTAAAGACCTCACTGACCCCAACAAATTTAGGCCAATTTCACTTTTATCAACTTTGTCAAAGCCTATAGAAAAACATGTCCACAGGCACCTGAGTCACTTCCTGGAGACACATAACTTGATTTATCCGTTACAGTCAGGCTTCAGACCCCGCCACTCTTGTCACACGGCTCTGTCTCATCTGACCAATACCTGGCTAACTTCAATAAACAATGATGAAATGACCGGTGCGGTATTTTTAGATTTTTCTAAAGCTTTTGACTTAGTCAACCATGAACTGTTGCTACAGAAGCTGTTGGCATACCACATAGACACAGATTCCGCTGCCTTCTTTAAATCTTATCTAAGCAATAGATCTCAGTATGTTTTTGTCAACGGTAAGCGTTCCTCAGAAGGTGCCATTAAGCATGGAGTACCCCAGGGGTCTATTTTAGGCCTTCTCTTGTTTTTAATTTTTATTAATGACTTGCCTTTGTGTATCTCACAATCAAATGTGCGATGCAATTTGTTTGCAGATACAATACAATACAATACAATACAACTTTATTGTCTGTTCGAGTCCAGGCACGACAGAAATTTGCCTTTCGGCTCGTCATGAAACAACAATATAAGACATTAACAAACGCTGCAAAAGCATGTCATGAAAAATTATCATTGCAGCAATCTATCACGAGCAATCTGTCACAAGATGGGAGGTAATGTTAAGTAGATCATACTTATCAAGGCGTTATAAACGAGAGTTCAAAATCGAGACAGCAGTTGGAATAAAAGACTTCTTAAAAACATTCCTTTTGGCAAGTGGCATGTTGAAACGTCTGCCTGATGGTAGCATTTGAAACTGATCAGAGAGTGGGTGACTAGGATCATTGACAATGCTAGCAGCTATCCTTCGGACAGCTCTATGGTACAGATCATCTACTGGGTACTGTCCTAGGCCAATGATCTTCTCAGCTGTTCTGACGATACGTGATAGTCTGCCCCTGTTTTTCATACTGAGATTGCCATACCAAGCAGTGATGTTAAACGTCAGTATGCTTTCGATCAGGCTTCTATAAACGGATTCTAAAACCCTGGGACTGACATCAAAACTTCTCAGTTTCCTAAGAAGGTACAGACGCTGGTTTGCTTTTTTCACAATCAGATCAGTGTTTCCAGTGAAGGACAGCCCACTATCCACGACTGTGCCAAGGTACTTAAATTCAGTGACCACCTCTACAGGTTGATTATTAATTGAGACAGGTACAAAATATCGTCAACTTTCCTGTCATCAATGACGAGTTCCTTGGTTTTCTGTACATTCATTTCCAGAAAACTATCTTTGCACCATGACTCTAATACTGCTATCTGCGCAAAGTACTCGGCCAGACTGTCTTCTTTTTGGAGTAGGCGTACAAGCGCCATGTCGTCTGAGAACTTTAAGAGACGAGAAGTGGCAGTGTGACAAAGCATATGGTCTGTGTATATAGAAAACAATGTCGGAGAGAGGACACAACCTTGAGGGCAGCCTGAATTTAGCACCACTTGGTCAGACAGACTGCCGTGTACATTTACACGTTGTGGCCTGTCATTCAAAAAGTCTCGCACCCACAGAATAATGTTTGTGTTCACATTAAAGTCCATCATACGCTGCAAAAGCATCAGTGGTTCAACAGTATTAAAAGCATTAGAAAAGTCAATAAAAAGAATTCTCACATGTGCTTTTGATTTCTCAAGATGTTGAAATACAAGATTGTACAGAGTAAGGCATGCATCCTCCACACCCCTATGGTTTTTGTAAGCAAATTGGAATGGATCCAGTAGTTCGGCAACATCATTTAACAGATGCCTCCTCACCACTTTTTCCATACATTTTGACAGAATAGAAGTCAATGCAACTGGACGGAAATCGTTGAATTCATGAGCGTTGGTTTTTTTAGGAATCGGGACAATGATTGATGATTTCCAAGCCCTAGGGACAGTATGATGATCAAGCAGGAACTGAAAGATAGTAGTGAAGATCTTCCCCAATTGACCTGCACAGGTTTTCAATACTCTTCCACCTAACCCATCTGGTCCAGGTGCTTTGTGTGCATTCAGCTTAGAAAAGATGTTTACTACCTCCTCTTCAGTAATTGACAAAGGTTCCGGCACAATGGACTGGCACAATTCATCACAGTTATCACTAAGGTTTCTGCCATCGAACCGTGAGTAAAAACGATTTAGATCATTGGCCATCTCAACTGGATTCCCAGTGCAGAGCCTGGCTTGTTTCTTTTGCTGCCTACCCATCATGCCGTTCAGACCATTCCATGCATCTCTAGCGTTGCCAGAAGAAAATTTTGTTTCGATCTTGCTTTTATAGTTCAGTCTGGCAGTCCTAGCAGCCCTTCTAAAATCCCTCTCCTTTTCCCGAAATTCATCAGTGTTACCCTGTAAGAAAGCAAGTTTCTTCTGGTTCAAATACACCTTTAGCTCCTTGCTGACCCATGGCTATTGTTAGCAAACACCTTCACTGTCTTGGTTTTAATTACAGTGTTCTCACAAAATCTTACGTAAGAAGTGACTGTCTCAACAAGTTCATTAGGGTCATCACAGTTATGAGTAAACATATCCCAATCTGTCGCCTCAAAGCACCCACGGAGCTCCTCCATGCTGTCCGGTGTCCACAGCTGTGTGGTTTTTGTTACAGTCTTGGACGTCTTTATTTTTTGTCTATACTTTGGCAACAAGTGTATGATGACGCTACTCTCAACGTGTCGTCGGCAAAAATATGTAAATTAATTCTTCTTTGCAACATAGTCTATTAGACGTCTCAAATTGGTGCCGAGACAACTACATGATACTTAACTCATCTAAAACAGAGTGCATGCTAATCACTACACGTCAAAAGCACCAGCTAAACCCACCGCCACTTAGCCTTTCCCTTAACTGTCAGCCAATTAAACAAGTTAAGGAGCGCCGGCTATTAGGCGTCATTATAGACGATCAATTGACATGGCATGCGCATGTAAACAGTGTGTGCAAAATTGTGTCCAGAAATCTTTTTCTCCTTTCAAAACTTATTTACTTTACGAACTCACCAACTAGAAAACTCTTCTTCAGCGCTCACATCCAGTCCCACATTGTCTACGCATCTACAGTCTGGGACGGGTGTAGTGATGCGTGCTTAAAGAGGCTTAATTCCCTCCACCGGAGGGCAGCCAAGCTAATCCTTACTAATAGCAGAGACAGCACTGACGAGCGACTTAGGTCCCTTGACATGCTTCCGTTACGTAACCTCTTTCTGTTCAATAAGGGCGTGTTAATGTTTAAAGTCCGAAAATCCAAAACCCCGCGGTACGTCTCGGATTTGTTTAAGGATGCTAACACACCATACAAGACATCAAGGAACAAACTGTCAGTACCTAGGCCACGACTTGATATATTCAAAACTAGTCTGTCTTACTCAGGGGCCAAACTGTGGAACTCGTTTCCGGCCAATATTACCGAGGTATCTTCATTGTCCACCTTCAAGGCAAGACTATTCCGGCACTTAATTGAGCCGCCGAACAAAGCGCACGCGACTGCTGCGTTCTGAATAACGACTGTTATTAAACATGTAAATGTGTGGGCGCGTGTGTATGTGTGTGCGTGCGTGTGTGCGGAACAGTGTGTTTTGTGCATATTTGTTTATGCTGTTGCGTGCGTGCATGTGTGTGTGTGCGTGTGTGTGTGTGTGTGTGTGTGTGTGTGTGTGTGCGCGCGTGTGTGTGTGTGTGTATGTGTGTGCGTGCATCTTGCGTGCATGTATGTGTGTGTTGGGTTAGTCAGAAGGAAGTAAAACGTCTAGATAATCTTGACGTTTATGCTTACAATTTTTGCGTTCAATGTACCGAATGTAGTCTTATCAGTGTGCAATGTATACTATATATGTGTTTATTATATAGTAGTATTTCATGTACCCTGCGTAATGCATATTAGCCAGACGTTTGTCGGAACTGTGCTTCGTCTGACGCGGGCGTTGGTTGAAGGCCCGGGACATAGGGGAGGAGACCTATGTATGAAACACTTAAGCACAAACATCTCGCGTGACAGTCCAAAGAAAGGTAGAATCAATCCGAAACCAGGGTTTGATAGAGATTATATTGATGCATCTTAGGACAAAGTAAAATTTCAAAACTCGAATCGATGCAGAAGCAGTTCCAGTTTGAAAAAGAGTGACACATTGTTTCATATTAGGCACCATTTGCCTAATATGGAACACTAGGTCTCCTATTATGAAACAGTGTGATTATGTCCTTTTTACAAGTTTCACTTGCATTTTGTTGCAACATTAAGGCATGAGAGATGGTTAGCAGACATTATAGGTTCATCTAATATTCGCCGTGAGATGGCCTTAGTCGCCTGCTCGGCGTTAAACCCAAATAACTAACTAACTAACTAACTCATCTAATATTAAAAGTGAGTTAAATATAATGAGTCATCCGCCGCTGGGCCACTATTGGTCCATCCATCCATTATCCTGTGTATATCCAATTGTGACATATGTTACCATCAAAGCCACAGACTTCTAATTTGGCACAGTGATCATATTTGACAATAGCTTTGATTGTCACTTGCACTGACCTCCATGAAAGGTCAAGGTTACAAGATCAATAACCTGCGATGTTTTTAAAAGAAAATAGTTGTAATATTATTTTAAAACTTGCCAAAGAGAAAACTGATGATACAACTTGTGTCTGCAGCTCTGCTAAGTTAACCTCTCATTAAGGTCAAAGGTCACGAGAAGTAAGAAGGCTTTTATTTTAGGTTTTTGTTATTACAGGTAGTTTGTATGTGAACTTTGCAATAAGACCCCAATGGAAATGTTTTGCTAGGGGTTAAACTGTCTGTGCATATTAAGTTTATTGGCTCCTTCCAAAGGTCAAACGGCAGGCATGTCAGCAAGTGTGTTGAAAATGTTCTATGTATGGGGGAATAAAAGCTACTGTATTTAGTTTTTCCACCTCAGAAGTAAAACTTTATACAAGCTAGCATTGTCGACACAGAAAAGAAAAGGCGAGACTGCCAGTGCTAATATTTTAGGAAGTTTACAAAGTAAAGTAGGTAAAAGGACTGTCAGGGGAGAGAATTGTGCTGTATCGACCAATGATCATAGATCTAGTTTGATCGCAGCACCCCCCCCCCCCCCCCCCAAAAAAAAAAAAAAAAAAAAAAAAAAAAGAAGAAAAAAAAAAAAAAAGAAGAAAAAAAGAAAAAAAAAAGATAGGAAAGAGGGGATGCGCTAAGTAAGTGACTAGAAGCAATGCATATTGAAGCCCCCCTCCCCCCCCCCCCCAAGGGTGGCGTATCACACATCCCACTGTTCCAGCCCCTTGGTGCATGGAAATTTAAATCTAGGTCCCCCAAGGAGGGGGGGGGGGTGCTGGAACATTGGGATATGTGATACACCCCCCCCCCCCTTCGTGGGGGGGGGGGGGGGGATGGTCCATATACATTGCTTCCAGTCACATACTTGGCGCACCCCCTCTTTTTTTTTTTTTTTTTTTTTTGGGGGGGGGGGGGTGGGGGTGAGTGCTTTGATCAAACTAGATCTATAAGCGCAGGTTTAAAGAGACAATCAGTTGCACTCGAAAGGTACAGAGACGAGCAACGAAGCTGGTCAAAGAATGTAGAAATATGACTTATTTAGACAATCTCATATACTTTGGACTACACTCCTTACGTGGACGTAGAATACGTGGAGACTTAATCCAATTTTTAAAATTTATAATGGCATCAACGACCTAAATTGGAACGACGTTTTTGCAGCACCATTTTGTGACACAACCCGAAACTCTGAAGGGAAAATCTTTGTACAGCACTGCAACACTAACCTGCGGAAGTTTTGTTTTTCTAACATAGTTGCCATTGTTTGGAATGAGTTACCAGTTTCATTAAAAAAAGCACCTAACATAAATTCTTTTAAAAACCTGCTGGACGAATTACCAAAATTTAAAGAGATTTTCTATTGCTATGATGTTTTTATAGGAAAATTTGCATGCATAGCAGACCCATAAAGTAATTAAAGATAGAAAGGACATTTGCAAAATTCTCTCCCCTGACAGTGCTTTTACCGACTTTACTTTGTAAACTTCCTAAAATATTAGCACTGGCAGTCTCCCCTTTTCTTTTCATTTATTAGGACAATATCGACTGCAACCCCTTCCCCCCTTTTAGTAGGTTTTCTCTTAGGGTTCATGGAAATTTAGCTCTATGTGGAGGTATGGAATGTATGCCCCTGCAGACACCACAGTAAAATGTTTCCATATGCATTACTTCCAGTCACTTACTTAGCGCACTCCTCTTTCCTATTGACAAACACTGCTACTTATATGAAACACTGTCCTAATTATGAAACACGTTTCATATTAGGAGCTCTTTGTGTTTCATAATAGGAACAAGATACCTCTCCAGAAAAATGCATGCCTCCAAAACAACAAAAAGAGAACCAAAACGATGGCTGCTGGTTATCTAATGTCCGAAGATTGCTCTTCATGACAAGAGTGGCTATTTTAAAAAAATCACAAAACTGAATGCTGATGTAGGTGTTTCAAAATGGCGAAAAATTAGATGCAGAAGGGTCAAAAATCACATTTTCTCGGCGTGTTTTCGTTTTCATCACGCCTGACATTCTTGTACCGGAAAGAAGGCTTACTGATGTAGCTCTATATTACTGCACAGGCGGAATTTAGAAAAGTTATTCCGTTTCGCCGGGAGCAAGGTGTTTCATAATAAGCACTGTTTCATAATAGGGGCTCCTCCCCCATCACGATACAACGTTTTTCCTGGCCTTTAATCCAATGTTTGAGCCGTAGCGGGGTCTGACCTAACTCTGATTTACGTACTTCCGTGCGTGCGCGCGCGCGCGTGTGGATGCGTGTGTGAGTGTGTGCAAGCGCGTGTGCGTGTCGGCGTGCGTGCGTGTGTGTGTGTGCGTGTGTGTGTGTGTGTGTGTGTGTGTGTGTGTGTGTGTGTGTGTGTGTGTGTGTGTGTGCGTGTGTGTTTTCATGTAGTTTGTAGAAAGGACAAGAATGAAAAAAGGTCTGCGCACCTATTCTTTTATCCTTGGAAAATAAAGTTTCATTTCATTTCTCTCTCTCTCTCTCTCTCTAAAACTTTATTTTACAACGGTTAAGGCATTGACATCGTCATTGACACAGCCATTTTACAAACCTGCCGTCTCTCTGACAGTTTGATTTAGTAAGACCGCTTATAGAAAGTCGGTTGACCCACATTTGAGTCCGTAATATTCGTTCTATTCACTTGGAATTTTGGATATAGTGTGTGTTGATTATTTATTATTATTATTACATGGTATTTATATGGCGCATTTCTCATATTTATAATATAACTCAATGCGCAGAATGTAGCCGCGAACTGAACCCAACAAGCACGCTCACGTGAATCACACGCATTCACTCACACACTGTACGTAAACACAGAACATTCACGTGGTGCTAAGGGCAAGCTCAAGCGAGCTACTGACGGTATTTGGAAATCGTTTTTGTATTTGCAATTTTATTAAGTTGGCTGAAACTGATACCAAAGTGGATCATGGTTATTTCGGAGTTTAACGTCCACGGCACCGAAGTGATAGTGGACGGTCCTGACGGGCGGTTATGGGGGACAGGGAAATCTATTGCCTATGGAGTACGACCTGAACACTGATCGATTCAGGCGCACTACACCTGTGCCACTTTGATTTACCAGGACCTTTTAACGGACATGCTATTGAACACGCCCCTTTTTTCCCCTGGATTGTGAGTCCAGCTACCGGGGCCGGGACGGAGACTCAAACCCACGACCCGGCGATTCCCTTCGCTTTCTTGCTCCGACGCTTAAACGCCTGAGCTATTTCGGACTCTAAAATGGACCAGAAGGATAAGCTGAAAAATGTGAACAACTCTGAATGTTCCTAAAAGAAAAACGCATGTGAGCTCCAAACAATACGGTAGACTTTGGGATGAAATCCTCATCTTCTTTTTACTCATGCGATTTGCGTGGAGCCAACATCAATATCGTCATGGTACAGAAGTGACTACTCTAGCACACGATGTTGATGTTGGCTCTTCTGTCAGTTTTCGTCCTCCCTTAGGCCTCCCTCTGTCATCAGAGAGCGGCCATGATGTGTGTACGAAAATTCCGCGAACAGGTAAGAATTTAAATGAGTAAAAACGGAGCAATATATATACGTTATTGTTATTTAGGAGTCCGATATTACGAATTATAAAAATGTCTCGATGGTTTTTCGTCTCGTCTTTTATCGGGACATTCTCGACATTTTTATAAATCGTGATATCGGACTCCTAAAGCTATCACAATAATTTATTATATATTTGAGCCTGTCTCAAAAGGTGACGTTTTCTTGGAGTGGTCATGCACAGCTCCTATATTTCCTAACAGCAAGCGAATTAACATGTCATCTAGGATCACTTTATTTGGTATACATTTAAAGAGCTAAATTTAGCAGTAAAAATATGCACAGAGTAGTTATAAAGACAGCAGTGCTGAAAAATTCTGGAAATAAGGGATATTTTCCACTTGAAGAATGGGACACGACATTAGGCAGGCAAACTGTTGGTCAGTTTACATCACAATAAAAAGTGCAGATGCGGTTGCACCTGTTTGTCCCATGCAGGCACTCAGATTTAATTGAGAGTGCAACGTTTCTGTGCAGTTTGCGTGCACTCTGTGAGTCGGCTGATCAATGTTGGGTGGGGGGGGGGGGGGGGGGGGAGGGGGGGGGGGGGGATTGTGATTCATATACGTGCGAAACATCACAGAACTGACTGTACAATTATTCGTGAATGAGGCTGTTTCAAAGCCGATGTAGGTCTGACTTTGTCCATCTGGGTACTGGTTTGCATCTGCATGCATGGCAGAGATGGGAGTCCAAATGGCTATGAAAAAGAAGTTAAAATCTCCAGTGAATGTTACGTCATCAATTTGTCTTACAAATGACTTCCAAGGGGAGATAAACGTGTTTACTCAGTCTGCTCCTTAATTTTGTCTCATGTCACGATCATGACATTTTCTCAGTCGAAACAAATTATTGCATACATTGACAAGTAAACAATTAGAGAGCTGTCTGTTGGTTTGGATCTCAGCTTAGTCGAAATTCTGAGTAGAGCTGACTCTAATTTCTCGAGCTGTTACACAGCTTAGCGTACATGCAAGGTCAAACGGCGGTGCTGGACCAAAAAGTGTTTTGGTCCATGTCATGATCGACCATAAAACAGGTTTTTCCACACGCGTTTTGTATTTAAAATGCTGCATTTTTTGTAAGATACTTATTTATGATCAAAATTCACCATCTGCAAGGAAGACACTTGAGTACTGGATCGCCATGTTCTGGAGTGCAGAAAAATTGCATATGATCATGACATGAACTGATGAAGAGGATCAGAACAAATTTGAATGTGATGTTTTAGTCAGTCAATAACTATTACTTCACTTTCATAGTGACATCATAGTCACTTGTAATATTATGAATTTTGAAACTGCGGATTGCTCCATGGCCTCATCTTACCTCCACACTTTGAAGGGCACTCAACAAGTTGACAGTGCGCAAGGCCTGGGAAGAAATACTCTTTAACTTCAGACAAGGAAACTGTCCCGCTTCCGTCCTGCATGCCTCATTGGAGAACCAGGCTGCGAACATTCTGGCTCATTGGATGATTGACAAGATGGGATGAACCATAACCCACAAAGTCCCTTCTATATGAGAACTGTCTTCGCAGTCAAGGGTCTCTACCTTTTGTCTTTTACTTGATTCTGATGTTGAAATGTCTCCTTTTAAAAAAGCTTTGCAGATGTGCCAATGCGTCATAGTTAACTCTATAAGGGGCGCGCGCAGTGCATACGCGTCATTGGTTTATCAAACGTCATTTGTCATGACGCATTTTTTGTTTTTACGTAATTTTATATGTAACGTGATTTGAGTTTCGCTTTTGCCGCTTCAAGACTTTGGAAAATGGCGACAAAACTAGGAATTTCATGGTACAATTTCAGTCTTGCTACAATTTGTTTGAAATCAGGTTGACTTTACCTGGCTGCATGCTACTAAGTACACCTGCATGCTCTTCTGAAAGCGCGTCGTGATGTGTGTGTATGCGTGTGCGTGCGTGCATGCGTGCGCTCCAAACATCCTCAAGAGGCATAGATGTTCATGCGCCCTCCGGGCACATGAAGATCTATGCCTCTTAGAGATGCACGCATATGTGTGAGAGAACGAGTTAGTTAGTTAGTTAGTTGGGTTTAACGCCGAGCAGGCGACTAAGGCCATCTCACGGCGGTGTGAGAGAACGAGCGAGCGTGAGAGAGAATTACGTCATATTTAGAGTATGTCTGCGTGGTGACGGAGT